>JAQFYC010006544.1:0-12007 GCA_034694165.1 Tomocerus mixtus
TGTATACTGTATACATATTGCAATTTACTTTTAGTTAGTGTCACATAGAGTCGCAGTCACCTTTACTTAAATACATAGGTTAATGTACAGCCAGAACAGTGGCAGCAGTTTCAAAGATATTTTCCTCTTAGAGTCTAGTGTTTTCTAATTGCAAGTAATAAAGTAGTTTTCCATTTTCTTCTGGATTATGTGTACATTGCACACGCTTAGGGAGGTATCTATATGCAGGTAGTGTATATTAGTACTGTAGCTGTGTGCTGGCTGTAGAAGGAAGCAAAGTAAGATAAAGTTGAAATGTGTATACTTTTACTACTTTCACAATACTACACGGGAGTCAAGTCAAGTCGGGCTTTTCGTTAAGTTGCTTCTGGTTCTGGTCTTCCTGTGTAGTTTCCCATTGTGTAACTATGTCAGTGAATGGGAAAGGACAACGACAAGGATGGCGTCAGCACAGCAGAGTGCACAAAAAGATAGTAAACGTAGAATGTAATGCAAGTAACGAAGTATCACGAGTTTGAACTGCTGCAATGTAAAATTGTTACGTTGAAAATTCGAGTAGTCAAGGTAATATTTGATTGCCGTTAGCTTCCTTTCCACCGAAGAGTCAACTCAGCATCGTAAATATATGTAAATACTTGATTGCGAAAACAAACTTAGATATTCATGGTATCAAGTATAGTACAGTATTATGTTTTTCTCCCGAGTACTTACGGACACAATATGTAAGTACCTAAATAACCTATAGTGCACAAAATACAATTGATAGGACAAACGCAACCCAAACTATAGATTAGATAGCTTGTTATCTATAAAACGGCATATTCCTTTTGTAGTGTTAGCTAAAACTGCTTTCAAGTAACTTAAATGCAATGCAATTTTAATTTATCTACTAAAAATGCATTATCTATCATAATGATGATTATATGTACTTAATGGTGTAAACATTAACAGTCTGGAGTTTGGCTTTCGCGTGTGCTATTTATTGGGTGTGTTATATTTTGTTAGGTATGTACCCACTTTAGGTGTTATTTTCATATGTAGTCACTTGAGCGTTGTCTGGTCAAGGAGAGTAAAATTGAAAGCGTCTATCGTTTAGATTTCTAAAATACTTAGAAGAATTTTTTATGGCAATTTAAGACCTAAAAATTCTGTTATTTCGGTATTTGAACATTCTATACTTAGCAAATGCAAGAGACCGTACATATTACTAGGATAGGCATTGTCAAACCAAGACCAGACACCCCTCACACTCAAATCCTTGCTGTAACAGCTTTATAAAAGAACAAATACACTGCACTACTTCTCAGAACCGGCTGTAAGTTTAGACATGCAATTCTGTAAGTTTGGTAGTACGTACTCACATAAGAAGAAAATGGGCTAAGGTGATTTTGTTTGGTTTGCTTGTTTTGTGTAATGTATACATAATGTACTTCTTCAGGTTTATCTTCTGTTGTATGTATAAGTATGTCTCTAGTAGCTCCTTGAATAAAGTCAACGTCAACTGAACTGAAGGCAGCTCAACTGTTTGTGTTGTGCTTGTGCTTGTGCCTCTCCATATCCATTTACATTGCTTTTCACTCTAATAGGTTGCAAGGCTGAAGGAAATTGCTTGAGAGTAGAGAGTAGAAGGAATCCCTTTCGTTTCCCTTTTCTTTCTCTCTTGTCTGTAGCTATCGTGTTGTGTTGGACTGAAAACTGTATTTACATATTAGAAGAGACTGGATCTCGATTCTAGATATTTATATTAGTACCCCATTTTTGTTGCTCCCGTTGAAAGTATTTTCTTCTATATATTTACATATACATATATATCTTTCTGTGCCTTCTCTCGTCAACCTCTATTTATGTTAGTATATTTGTCAGTAAATAAAATAGGAAAGGAAGCTCTGCGAAATGATCAAACCAAACGAAACCGCGAGAGCATGCACACTGAGAGATAAGTACCTTTTTATTATGTATATTACTCCGTAACGGAAAAGAAAGGAGAACTATTTAAATTGAAGTCTGAAGTGAATTGAAGGAGTTGTGAGTAATATATTAGAAGAGGGCCTACTAAATACATATAAATACATCAGAACAGTCCAGGCCAGGCCAGGGCAGCTAAATAAGAAAGCAGCCCAGGTAGTTGGTAGTTGGTAGTAGATAAGGAAAAGAATGTATGCATGTGTAGTTAAAAGGTTTCTAAAGGTATAATATATATTGGCGTGTGTTTTCAGTGTTTTGCTCCGTAAATGTGGTGAGTGAGTGAGTAAAATTGATATATGGTACGAGGGAAAAAGAAAAGCGTGTGACGAAACGAAAGTTTGTTCTTGCAGTGCAACTGCCTTTTACTTTTACCTTTCTCTACTTTCTTTTTTCCTTAGAAAACACAGCGGTTGGCTTGGCTAACCTAACCACTACTATTAGTACATTACATAAGTAGAGTTGAAACTATGTGTGTACAGTAATGGTAGCTGTAGTCGAGTAGTAAACTAAATAAGATCGATGACGCAGTCTTGAAACAGTCAGCAAACAGACAAATTACTTACTTTAGCTACGTAAGTAAGTAAACCGAACTGAAATGATTCTTTATATAGTAAAACATACTATGTACGAGTAGTAGTCAATTGCGTAGCTGCCACATATTTACTTTCCCTTTAGGCTATATATTTACATATGGCATGGTTTCCTTTCTTTTGTTTGGTTGGTGTGCGCCTTTTTCCTGCTTAGGTGCATATATGTACATACACTGATAACATACGCATAGCTTTGCGTACACTTTGTTACGTTACTTAAAACAAATGGAGTAAATTGTAATATTTATGTGTACAGGGTAACTCTGAATGAACAGTATATTTTCACCGACTTTCACCATTAGAAAATATAAAACCTATTAATAATGAAGCTGCCCTTGCCTTGCCTTGTATGGAATTTATTCTGGAGAACCCTGTAGAGTGTAAACAATTTTATTTCCTAGGCTGATCAATCTGCATGCCTACATAGTACAGATAAGTACGTAACATATAAGTGTTAAGCGTGTAAGTGAAAGTAGCTATTATTGTGTATAATAGCCTACCGCTAATAGTTTAGCTAAGTGAGTACATATTACTACGATAGTAAATAGTTGAGAGCGTTAGCGGATGCCAATACTGTATATTAAAGGGCATAGAGTTAGTGTCGCTCTCGAGTTCGATTGAGGGAAACCACTTTAAGTATTACTTTAGCTTTTATCATAAAGGCTAGTCACTTCACTTGCGTAAATCAATGAAACCCAATGTAATGTAAGTAATGTAAGTCTCTAAACTACAATTACCCTGTATTTTATAGAAACATAACATATACTGTACTGTAGTAGTAGTCCATTACATAACACACAGTACACTTATGTTTTGCTAATGCTAAATGGTACTACTTTTCAGTGTTATCTAGGAGACTACTATAGAATAGACTTGTATAGTCTGAATTGTATGGACTCAACTCGACTCAACTCAACTGAGAGTGTTAGCAAAGAGTTGTCTGACGTGATTTGAGTGGACTCGACACTCTCGAGTGGAATAGAATATCCTTCACTTGACTAGGAAAGAGAGAAAGCATACTGACTGGACTAAAACTAGACTAACTCACTTTCACTACATATAAATACTACATATACAGATATATGGGATTTGGACAAAAGACTGAACAAGATTAGCAGTAAACCAAACCAAACCACTTGCATACAAATACTAAACTTACTTATATGCACTTGGAATTTTGGAAATAAACTCTTTCTTCTTTCTACTGTATGTAAGTAGTAGTATGTTTAGAGATGCTATTCTGCTTTAGATTTTTTTGGTCTGGTCAGTTTATAGTTTTTATAGTGCTGGTGGTGTTCAGGGTTGAATTAGAGAGAGACTTAGCGTTAGTCTAGGAAGCCAAGCCAGAGCCGCTCATTCAAGTCGAGTCAAAAAATATATGGGCAAGTGTCTTGTCTTTTGGTCAGTGAGTAAGTGAGTTGAGTCGGATGGACGTGGGAGAGTCGAGCCGGGCATGGCACCCCTGGCAAGTTGAAATATAGTTCCCATTAGTTTGACCGTTAGAGTCACTCATGGGTCCTCTGTCCATATGTAACTTGGTCTGCTCCTCTGCTCTGTTCTGGTTTTGGCCCTGGTTTGGCCGGGTAGCCAAACCAACTGGAAAGTGCAAAGTAGTTCCTTCGCAAATAACAAACATCCTCTTGTCACACATTATCTAACGTATTTACTTTACAGCTTGATGCTCTTGTTCTCCCCCATTCTACGACTAACTACTTATAATATAATAGCTAGGTACTTAACACTAACTGCATACATGGTCTTGTGGTGGTATGTGGTCTGGTACTGGTATGTGGCTTAGCTAAAGCCTTAATCCATTATATCTTGTGGTGTGTTTAGTGTAATCCGCTAGAAATACACTTTTATACTTACATACATACCTTTGACACATACATACACTATAGTATAGGCAACTGGACAAGGACACTATTTAGTTTACACAACAAACAAACATTGTACTAGTTAAAACTAGCATCAGCTAAGTACATATTAGGTAAATAGTGTACTTAGGTAGTAAAACAATATTAGGGAAACTGGATACCTACTACATTACATATAGGTTATACTGTTCTATACTGGAGAACCTATACGTAGTATTTAGAATGTAGACACGTATCGAAACTAAGAAAACAAGGACGTACGTAAACATATGCCTACATTTATAAGTTACAGCTATATTACACCTTATGCTTAAACCATGCACCTTCACAGCTGGGTATATTTGTAAAAGTGGCAAACACTTGCTGACTGTAGTACGTAAGTCGTAAGTACACAGTTGAATGGCTTTACAACTATTTGTCTCTGTACTATCAAATTGTACAGGCGTTGTCGGTATGTCTGTATTTGCTGTGGATTCCAAGGGAATCCTTTAGTTCATGTCACCTTGTGTTTTCTGTAGGTGTTTTTATCTACTTTTTCTATTTGTTTGTGGGTTCGTCTTTTGTACTTTTTACAGTGTTGAAAAGAGGCGATGTCGGTAGATGTATGTATTTAGTACATAAGTAGAAGTACGTAAAATATATAGTACACCTATGCAGTGTAGTAAAGTAGTGCGAGGGAATACAATGCTTTTACTTGGATGTGTCGAGTATATACTTAAGAGCCTTGCCGTTCTTTCTTTACCTGGTTAGTTGTCATTGTATATCTTGACGAAAGTTAGGTCAACAGAGGCTCAGAGTGTATTAGGGAGTGTAGAATGTAGAACTATATTCCCTAGTTCCCAAGACAAGGTACGTGCAGTTAATATAAATGTTTTATAGTGCACGTCCCTGTAAGAATAGAAATCATGTGTTTACCTGCGTGAACTGCATTTTTGCATGTTCTTCGGGGATATACTGGTACTAGTTGACTTGTTCTCACTTTGTTCAAGAACTTTACACTTTTCCTATTAAAACATGAATTTTCCAAGAACTAACTAAAAAGAAAAGGGAGATTACTAATACCTATAGTGTAAATTTAAGGTGTAATATTTCGTGACATGACAGATTAAAAGGAACACCAAAAATATACGTCTAATAACTGCTTTTAACTATATTTACTACATTACTAATATACGATGCTACCTAGGCATGTATAAGTACTAGCTACTGACCTACTCTATGTTAAGCTTCATGTATATAGAGTAATATATTAGTGAAAGTCAGGTCAGAATGCGACCTACAATGCATAGCTCAGGTTAAATGGAGAATTACCAACTGGGAAAGTAAAAGTTAAGAGTAGGAGGAACCAGAAACGAGAAGGAGTGTTTTTTCTAAATAAAAGAGACTGATGTGATGTGATGAGATTTGTTCGTACACTGATACATGGCAAATTCACATTAGGAGTGGCTGTTTTATCGTATCGTTTATTTTACATTACATACTACATACATCCATTAAGGTAACAGCTACACTTTATGTAAGCTAGTGAAGAGAACCAAAAAGTAAAGTAAAAAGTTGAGAAAATAAGAGTACAGGCTTCTGTTACATTTTAGCTGTTAGTTTGCTTTGCTAGGAATTTGTATTTTGTATTAGCCATTTGCGGAAATGTGTGAAGGAACTTAAATCCATATGTATCTCTCTTATATAGCACCTTCATAGTTTCCTTCACGTATAGATATTATGATATTAACACAGAACGGGATTCATTTAATATACTACATATTTTACAACATTTGTATGCCATTTCTTCATTTATTGGACACATAAGTAAGATCAAGTCTTTTGAGTCTGAGCGGTGCGACTGCAAATGCAGTGGAAGTACATTTTATTATATTGTACAAGCATTAGGAGGTTAGGTAGACAACGGTGCAGTGGGTACTTTACAAGATAAGATTGATTATAGCTGTCTTCTATTATCTTTATGTCAATTTATTAAGGAAGTTACGATTTAAATTAACCTTCTACTACCTATAGTTATAATAAGCAAGAGAATTTTTCATTTCTGCCTTCGATTCAGCTTGAAATTGTTTCAATCATATTTTAGTGGGGAAAATTGGCTAAAAATTAATATTAATATTGAAAATCTGAAAAAGGAGAAACTTGAGTTAAATACATATTTAACGTGGGGAATGAGCTAAGTATTACTAGTATACGTCTGCAATGTAATGTATACGGTGTGCAAAGCCAAAGAAATAAAAATCATTATCACTATTCGTACTACAATTGTTAGCCAGGTCCAACTATACTTAATGCGATAAAATTCGGCTAACCATCCACGTATTTGTTTGAGTAAATTCAAGTCTGAATTCAATTGCATAATGGTAGGTTTTATTGAAGTCAAAAGTCAATCCCTTATAGTCGGGGCCAAAATAAAATCTTGGAGCTGTAGCTGTAATGTAAGGAAGAGCCTGTCTTTAGGTGGATCTATAAAAAGTGAAATCCGACCAACCAAGAGACAAACTAGAGCCGCGGTTACGTGTTCGTCTCTTCCGTTTGAATTATCCGATCTTCCTTCTGCTCCTTTTCACAAGAGTTTTTCAATTGGCAAATGTCCTTACGTTAGTTTTCTTAGTCTTAGAAGGATTTTCTCTTTCTTGGTACTTTTTCAGTTATTGACATTGCTATTGGTTAGCATAGCATAGCAGTTTCTAGCATAATATCTTTTATTTTCCCTAATATATACTTGGTATGCATAGATACATCTACTTTACTAACTCCAAATCGTAAGTAATGTAAGTTAGTCCGCCCCACACTATGCATGTAGGTATATCTCTAGTTATGCTTGGCCATAATATGAATTCTTCATGTAGCACGCTCTGAATAGGTGCTTTAGTCTATTATATCACATTCTTCTTTCAGCCGTAATGTCATTTGACCCAAAATCTTTGTCAACTTTCTCATTTTTTATTTACCGTGCACCTTCCAAAGAAACTTAACTCTTTTGTAGTTCGTGTTACATAGTTATATAACAGAAAAATTCATCGCACTTTTATAACTACATATAAGAGTAGCTCTAGCTATAGTATATAAAATGTATCAACTTGAATTATTTTTGGTCAGAGTGAAGTTACCTTAAGAACTAGAGTAGCAGTGCAGCTTTTACTTTTCCCATGAAAAATCATTGGCACACACATAGATTGTATAATGGGAAACTAAATTATAGTATGGCACCTAATGGCCTATGTAATACATTACCATCAAAAAGTTTATGTCACCAATCATGCTTGTCTTGTCTACTAGAAAACATAGCACATGCTTTTAACATTCATTTCATACATACAACCATACAACACAAGGCATGTCAAAAGCTAATAGATGCTTTACTACTCTATATCACACTATTTCTGTCTCTATAGGGAATAAATTCTTCATACCTATGTATCAGCACAGCAGTTGTACTATTGAAACTATTGTGGTTGCTTTTCTCCACATTACAATATAATGTAGCCATGAAAGTTATCATCTCTTATAAAGGAATTGCCCAAAATTCATTAATTTAAATTATTGATATACTTTCAACATGAAAAATAATTACTTAACATGCTTATTGCAAGATCTCTGGCATGGATCCATTAAACAGTTAATTTATAACTAGATGAATTGTATTGTAACACATATAACTTGGTTGAGATGATTATCATCAGGAGGAAAAGTAGAAAAGGCATTGCAAAGTAAAATAATTTGAAAGGACTTTCTTTGCCTTTGCTGGTGCCTGGTGCAGATAATAATTGATTTCAAATGTCTCCAGAGTCTCCTTTAACTTTCCTTTGAAATCTATAATTTATTTTTTGGTGCGCAGAACTTTGTATTACTTACATATCCGTTAGGAGAATTGGAATAGTTACATAAGAGTGTACATAGTTCTAGTGCCTTGATTATATATTATGGATTTCAATGTACTTGTAATTGTAAAATATGTGTAGTGTACTTTCTTCCTGCTTCTGTACTATATGTACAGTAAGTATTTATTTATGCAGAACTTGCTCTTTAGCCTTTTGAAATGATAATGCAATGGTGTACATAAATATTTAAGAAAAGATACATGCTATCTACTAAGTAAATACGTATGTCCTGAACATAATAATGTTCTTGGGGAAGAAAAAAGGGTAGCTAGTAGCTACATAGTGAGATAACATTACTATTAAATAATATGTGTATATCTAGGTATACGTACATGTACAGTGGTAGTATGTAGTCCGTATCGTATCGTAAATGTAAACGCAGCAGGTTATCAAAGATTGTACTACATCCGACGGGTAAAATATAATCAGTATTGAAATGGGATGGTTTGGCTGTGTATATCAGTATGGGAGTGTGTAGTACTAGTGCCTAGTGCGATCTCGTTCTGTCTGACGTCTGAATGAGTGAGTGAGTGAAAGTCTGAAGAACTCAAGGATAAGTAAAGTTGACTTGGTGGTGTAGTGTGGTATATAGAAGAAATAGAATAAAAGAAAAAGCATTAAATAGAAATGTATTATTACATATTAGGGATATACTATATTAGATAGGTATAAATCCATATAGATATATATAATATACAATACTAGTACTTACAAAGTATCTGCTGTCTATATTCTGTAGTTGATAGGTATAATATGGTTTAGAAGCAGTTAAGTTCTTCGGTTGTTATAGAGTAACGCCTTTCCTTTCCTGTCTCCTGTACTTCCTTCCCCGTTTAGCACTTTTCTTGGTCTGGCATCGGTTCCTTTGCCCTGCTAATGTAATATAATGTGTGGGGAAATGTAACGAGGGCAGAATTTGGCAAAAACGCCACTGTCATTCCCATATTCTTTATTGCTGGCTGGAAATTATTCTCAGTGCTCCTCCTGTCTTACATTCCCTGCTCTAGCTATGGAATACTTACTACTACTACATGTAGAAGAAGCTTTGTAGATATGAAAGGAGCAGAGCGGCATGAAATTTTTCCTAAGTCTTTTCAATGGCTGCTAAAGAGGAAAGTCATTGCAGTTTAGCATAGTTTACTGCTTCCTCTTTGGCATTAGTAGTATCGTTAAACAGGTGACGGTGCTATTACATTCAGTTATATTGTGTTTGGAGATGAGCGATATTATTATTTCTTTAGCGATATTGTACTGTACTGTAGTAGAATAGAGAAAGTCATGCCAATGCCAAACCAAGTTGTTCTATGTATTGCAGATTGCACCATAGTGAAGTGTAAGATCTCTATTGTTAAATAGGATAAGGACAACTGCTCACAATTAACCATTTACAATGTCGTCTACTTGATTTCTTAATCCTTCCGTTTCCAAAGGAATTTATTTCTCCCATAGAAACTAAACGGGCTTAAAACTAACTCTAAACCTAAATTAATTCCCATGGTAGGTTGTAGGTATACAATTTGAAATTAAACTGTAGCACATTTCTTTCATCTTCTATACTCCTACACTATGTATATCATAAACCTTACGTAGTAGTTTACTTATAAGATGCAAATGTAAACAGCAGATTACTAAAACTTAAATTCTTGGTAAATATTAGACTTTCCTTTGGATGAATTTTTTCTCAGAAAATGTTATTACTTTAGTTTACTAGAGCAGTAGAGTAAAAGGAGGAAGATTGGCCTAAGTAATTAGTAAGAGCCGTCACCCAAACATATTAATTAGCCCATAAATATTCTCAACAACTCTAATTCATTACCCCTAAATTGAATTCCAGCGGCAGAATCTTTTCGTGCGAAACTCTACCCTCTCCTCTTTCATTTCAACTTAACTTGTGTATGTACAATGTGGAAGAGTGGAGAAAGTAAAAGAGTGAGTTGAATTCAGTTCAGTTCCCCAGTTTCGGTGAAAGTTGGCGAATTAGAGTCAGTGAGTCCTTATGAAGAGCATAAATAGGTACCTACACCTAGCTACTGCTAGAGACTCTATTGTACCTAAATACTCACTCACTCTTCCTTCATTCTTCGATTTCTATGTAGAACGCATACGTAAGTAGCGTCTGTTTTATTCTGTTCTGTTCTCTCCTCTGCTCACTACATATTAGTAGGTGGATTCTCCTTTCCTTGTTTTATACTTTCAAAGTTCAACAAAGTTCGCTCGGTTGCCCGACACCTACAACTATAAGTACATAGAACTACTACATACAATACAATACACACATAGACACTACAACTACAACTACACTCCTTAATACAGTAGTACTGAATGGTAATGCTATGGCGGCGCAGAAAGGAAAGGAAGCCCGTGTTTCAGGATAAAATGTATAGAAAGCATAAAGTAAAAGTAAAACCGACACGAAAAAGGGAAAGAAAAGACATTGCCATGCCAGTCATATCAAAGCATAGCACAGGGAGGCCTATAAACCAGACAGAGAGCCGAAGCCAAGCGAAGGAAACCAAACTGAACCAAACTATACCTTACAGGAGAACAGACCAGACCAGGTAGCTTGGAGCAACTTTCTCTAAGCTTTCTCCTAAATCCATCTTCCGATATGGAATCTTGTGTTCTTTTGTGCTTTTGAAATTGCACCTTAGTACTCCTACTACCTACATATACATAACTACATTAAAGCATAACACTATAAGACACTATATAGCTCTCTGTATGTGTCTACTCAACTCGGATACATATACAACATACCTACACCTACATACCTAAGTATATTATAAATACGGAACTAGAACTAACTCACTTTCTTTTCCTACAACAAAAACCAGACAGACAGACTACATGCATACAAACCTACAACACTATGTAGTATGTAGTAATACAAGCCATGCCAAAGCAATTGACACATATAGGTACAGTACACCTTCATACTTTATCATAGGCACATTATAGTACATACCTACTAAAATAGCTACCCGTACCCTCTACTCACCGAGGAGGTTGTCAAGCATTACCTGCAATGCATACCTAGCAAGATAAGCCATGCCGCTTGATAGAACAGAACACTGAAGTGTATTTCTAGTAGAGTAAGTAGTAGATGCGATACGATAGAAAAGGAACCAAGAAAACACTAACACAACGTAGTCAATAATATCAGACGCTTTAGACTTGGAAGCATAATAATGTAAATGATGTAATATAGCCAAGCCAAGCCAGGTTTCCGTCGAAGCCAAGCCAAACTATTCCAAACCTATAATAATATTATGGTCCCTTGGCTATGTGCTTCACTCACTACTCACTCAGTCACTCCAGTTAGGTCTATTAGGCTTTATATAAAACCTTAGCAAGGTCATACCAGCCAGACCACCTACATTTAACATACCTACTACCTACATACTTTTGTATGAGAAGGGCTAGCTTTGGTGAGACTTTAGTGTTCCTTGGTAGATCTGCTGAACTGCCAAGTGCTAAATGAAAAGAAAGATTGTGTCAAACAAGTAATGAAATGTAGGTTTGTAAGGCCTACGTCGATGAGTGTGTGGTACAATGCCTGCAAAATAAAGGACTGGAAACCAAAGACAAATGCTCTTTAAGTTTAGTTTATTATGTCAAGAGAAAAATGGGCATTATGACGGTAAGCGAGTGGTACCAACACTGAAGAACAAATACAAAAATCATGTCCTTAAAT
>JAQFYC010006545.1:0-12006 GCA_034694165.1 Tomocerus mixtus
TGTAACGGCATTTCTGTACCATATCGGAACTTGTCAGTATGCTGCCAGCATGAAATCGGAATTTGTGTTTGTCGGGAATCTATATTTTATTGTAATAATATATTTTTTTAATCTTTGGGAACACCGAGATACTGTGCACAATATCTGTGTACACCATAAAACTGGATTACTATGTAGTACCTTATATCTAAGCAATACAAGATTGAAGAAGTTAAATTGAACAAAAATTAAAACGTAAAGACTAGATATGTACAATAAGCTGGAGCCTAGATATGTACAACAAGCTGGAGCCTAGATATGTACAACAAGCTGGAGCCTAGATATGTACAACTGGAGCCTTTCGTCCTGGAAATGGTTGTAGCCCCAATGTAGATCTATGCGTTATTCTGATGGGATTCCAGTCAGTTGTATTCAATTCTGAACCGAAGACTCTTGAGAGTAGAGAATGTTTTTCTATTTCGAAGAATGTCTAGTCCAGCTCATTTAGGTTTGTCATTTTCAGGATAAATTGGTAAATATCCAGTAACTGATTGATTTCTCTTGCATGGTGGTTAGGACTCTGTCCAGGATATCTTGGGTTACATATGGATTAACGCAATTTATGCTACTAATACCTGAAACCGTGCTGGAATTTCCTTGCTAAATACAACGTAAATGAAAATCTAAAACCTTCAACATTCATTTAATTTTTAAAAAAAGTCACCCTTTCTTGTTACTCAAAAGAAGGAAAACTCCCAATGAAAAAATGTTAAGATTCTTATGATTGTACCCAATATTAGATCCCTCCCGTTGGGGCTCCAGAGACTTTCTCATTTGTCCTTACGATAACTAAAGTTACCTTAACAAGCATGCATGAAAAATATTAAAATATATTTCTTCCTTCTCAGGCAATAAGTGTAGTCATTCGGTAATTTCAAAGAAATTTAGGCATAGGCATTACTGGTAATGACTATGGAGTACTATATAGTCGACCCCCTTCTTTTGGCGTTACTGGTACAGCCTAGGTGATAGGTAATGCATAACACCGATACTAAACAGTTGGAACACCAATAAACCATGGCAATGGTTGTACAAATTATCGGCAGTGGGAATGCGCAGTGGACGGGTTTTGTGGATGAAAATAGTTTAAATGGCATATTAGACATTTAGCACTAAATTCTTTCACGTTTGGGGTAAATGGAGATTCATATTTGTATGCATTACGTCAACTAAAACGATGCCCCACTTGCCATGTTATGTTTGCATTTAAAAAATAAATGGGTACAGCTACAACTCCATGGGGGTGTGGCCAAATTTGTCCAATTTTACATACCAATGTAATTTTGACCTCCCATTTCGAATTCTGAAAACACAATTGAGAAACGTTGACGCGTTCCAAAGTTAGAGCGCGGACGTCCGGCCTAACTTACTGACAGACGTCATTACTAATATCGTTGCCGTACTGTACAGAATAAATGGTAATAGTCCAACTCCACATATTACGACAGTTACGAGAGTTATGAGCCTTTAATGGAGCAATATAACAGTTTAAAACTGTGTGTAAAAAAGTAGCGGAAAGGAACAGTGCAAACTGTTAACAGTGACACTGAACGATATTAACAGTGAAACTGAAGCATTGTTAGATCACCTTGAAATAATAGAGCCTATTTTAAAACAGCGTTCAAATGTCGCGGGGGAACCGAATTTTGGCCTGCCGGGCCCATCTCTGGTGGGAAACCGGCCGGCCTACGGCCCGCGTTTGTGCCGACCGGGTCCATCTCTGATATGCACATGTATTCGGCATACTGTAACTTGAACAATGTTTCAAGTTGACCTAACTCAGTGACCCGTTGACCGATTGACCCCATATTAGCAGGGTGTCGTCCTCTCGTCCCACAAAGGGTATATACTGAGTTGGAACGATTTAACCTTAACCTGTTCAAAAGTTATCGTGTTTACGGACGGACAGACAGACGCCCAGGCAACGTAATCGTATAAAGTAGCTTTCGCTACTTAATAACTGCGACTTGCGAACGTTTGGTAGTGTACACGCTATGGTTGTGTTGTGACCAGCGTTCATGTAACGTTATATATTGCGATGTCCTTCTCTATGACTTCTCAATGTAACCCTTGGCTCTTTATTTAAGTATTCACATTAATTTGTTAATTATTAACAAAATTAATTGCTAAAAGTTATTTGAAGTTTAAAGTGTTGTTAATGGTCTTAAGGTATGTTAAATTGTTCACTACTTACTTAGTCTTACACCAATGGTTTTTCCTAATGGCATATTACGCAATATAGATTAAGGTTAAAGTATACTGCGTATCATTTATATAAACATGACATTGTCATTCAAAATTATTTGTTTTTTTTCTAAGCCTGGAAAAGAATATCGAAACCGGCCATTTTAATAACCAATAAACACACAATCTTCCCTACGTCCCTTTTTTCTTCCCTTTTTTCCTTCCTTTTCCCCTTTTTTTCTTCCCTTTTTTCCTTCCTTTTTTCCCTTTTTCTCTTCCTTTCCCCGATTTTTCTTCCCTTCCTCCCTTTTTTTTCACTATTTTTTGCTAATTTATGCAGTAAATTTTCGGCTTCGCCGAAAATTCACTGGATATTAGACATCCACGTATCCAAACTTTTTCCACCAGCGCACACGGCTGACGGCTTAGTGTACTGACAGGTTAGAGTTTGACTTTTTTTGTTAACTTAAATTCATTTGAAAGTCACATTAGCTTTAATTATGGTTAGTTTATGTAATAAAATACTGTCAATTTAGATACAATTTAATATTATAAAATGTGGGGATGTTTTAATACACTATTTACAGATTCCTTTCCGTCAATATAAAATTATCAAAATGGGTGACTGGCGACAAAGCAATAGGTCTATGAAATCCACATTGAACTATATTTGCTCAGCAAATGAAAATATTTTTCATGATGTTGTATTTATTATCGGAGAAGGAGATAACCAAAAGCAGATCGCTGCTCATTCACTCATCTTGATGTTAAGATCAGAAGAATTGGAAAAACTACTGTCACGAAAAACGCCAACAAGCGACAAGGATTTGCACACATTTTTGGATGGAAAACAAATAATTAGATTACCAATTGTCAATCCAAAGGCATTTCAAATTCTGTTAAAGTACATCTACACTGACGAACTAGAAATGGGCGTGGAAGATTCCCTCGCCGTTATCACTGTAGCCAAACACTTTGATTTTCCAATTGTTGTCAGCGAGAGTACCAAGATTACGGCGGAGAATCTTAATAACGGAAACGCCATTAATGTCTTTGAGTATGGTGTGACACATAAAGTCCCCGAGTTGGAAACGAAGGCATTTGAAATAATCTTGAAAAACGCTGGAGAGGTGATAGAAAATCCCGACTTCCTAAAAATGTCATTTGAAAACTTGTCCACGGTGTTAGCAAACGACAACCTTGCGGTTGATGAACTACATCTTTTCAAAAGAGTGGTCAGCTGGGCCAAAGAAGAATGCAAACGATTTGAGTTACCTGAAAATGCTGAAAACTTATGCTATGTCATGAAAAGGTGTCTGTTCCTCATCCGGATTCCATTAATAAAGCCCATCGATTTCATGCGATATGTAAAGCCAACGGAAATTTTGTGTAAGGAATATGTCGACCAAATACAAAGTTTCTACATTTTGAAATCTGAGCTGGGGGAAGAGGAGGCAGCAAAGGAAATTATTGGAATGGAATTTTCTTACTCAAAGAGGAACCATAATGTGAAGCATCCTGTCCCCGAGGGAAATTGTAAGTACATTTTTTGTAAATGTAGTTAATGATTGAAAAAAAAGCGTCATTGACCCTAATTTGGATAGAAGATGTACTTAACTCCAGGAATGTTTATTTTGGATAACATATTTTAGACGAGTTCGTCAAAGGAAACATTTTCCAATAGGCGATACTGCTAATAATGCATACTATTACAATTACAATCATAGGTTCTCCGGCAGTTAATGAGCTCGCGATTGAAGAAGAAATAGACGATGATGATACGACTGCAGCGATCAAGTATCTTTGGATTTAAGAAGCTCTCCAAGAAATCAAGAAAACGAGAAAAAAATGAAAAAAAGGACTACAATTTTTGATCGGTTTTCCACTAACTACTACATATTATATTACTAGTAATAGTGGATACAATGTGGCAATTGAGGTATGCATTTTTGTAGATTTATCATAATCCTTTACTTTATTACATTTATTGTTTAAAATACAATTTTCTACGAATGGAAACAATAGTAATTCCCTAATTTTCTTAGAAGCATATTTATGTATTTAGATATAGTGTCTCTCCTGGATTGTATTTTATTTTCCATCGAAACGAATTAATTTCTAAGAAGCTCTGGGAAAGGTACACTACTTGCTTCCTGTCGTATTATACACTTATCATAGTTATATACTTACATTAAGAATTTCCAAGTGACTTATGTTTGAAATAAAGTTGTGATAAATTAAGTAAATCGTAAAGTAAATTTCGTTGGACCTACGTTTATAACAACAAAAAGCGTATTGAAATTTTCCGTTTTGCATCTAGTTCCTATTTATTGTTTAGGTTGCATCGTACTCGTTAATGACACAAACCACAATTCATTAATTGTCAACTATCATATTAATTATCACAATATATTAAATATTATTTTTTGAATAATGACCAATTATACCAACTTACATGCAATAAATTTCAATGAATGTATTTCTATTATTCACTAAAAAAATGGCAATGAGGATGCTATTGTTACTTTATCAAGTGGTAGTTATCAGTACAGGTGAATCATATAGAATGTGTCGAATCATATTTAGTTACTCACTGCAATTGTCAAATGAATTTTCTTCTAACAAGTTTATAGCATTGTGTAATATCAATATAAGCCTTCTCGAATATAATAATGCTTACGATATTCGCTTGTGTGCTTGATTTAAAGATAACACGTTGGTATGCACTTTATCAACTTTTATATATAGATTAATGTATGCACAATACGTTGACTGATAACATCGTCAAATACTACTGTGTATGGAAGTTTTGCAAATGGTACAATGACTCAGTGATACATAACCCAATTAAGTAGTGTCACTTTGGAATAGTTTGCAGTTATGACTATACCAGCAGCTTTTCGCTGAAAAATAATATTAGCAATTTGGTACTTGTTCCCGGAATCTTTCCTTTACCGATTGACTCCTTCCAATTTAAATACAACTGATAAATACACTAAACATTCGGACTTGCCAAAACAGTTATATATTCTGAACTCAATCGTTTTTGCGTATACTGCAGGCAAGAGTTGTCGCCAGGTAATACCAATAGGATATATAAAGATCTAAATCGTAAACTGAAAAGCATACACATATATTTTAACTTACCAATATTAATTAAACTACGACATTTAATTTTTCTCTTAAATTTTATATACATTAATAGCTTATGAATAATTACAGGAATAATTATTAATCGTATTAAAACTATTTTTATTAATTTAAACTAAACATTCTAGTTGGTGACCTTTTTACTGTTCTATGAATATTTAGTTCTTAGTTACAACTCCTTTAAATCCTTTTTTAATCAGTAACTAAACTAAACCTCTATATATTTATTTTCAGCCAAGATGCCTTTTGGATGGTTTAAAAGTTCGGCGGATGCCGAAGAGAAGAAGAGTTTCTTCGTAATAACAGCTATTTTCAACCCTGCGTCTTACCAAAGTCGATATGACCTCTACCGCCAATTTGCTAAGCATATGGAAGATACCAAGGCTCAGCTAATTACAATTGAATGTATTTTCCCGTCATTAAATCAAAATACATTCCAGGTTACAGATTCAAAAAATCCAAACCATATTCAGCTGAAGTCCAAGTCCGTTTACTGGATGAAAGAAAACCTGATCAACATTGCCGTGCAGAGATTACCTCCACATGCCAAATGGGTCTGCTGGTTGGATGGAGATATTCATTTCTCCAAGAAAAATTGGGTTAGCCTTACAATCAAACAATTAAAAAAGTATTTGGTTGTCCAAGTGTTCAAAAAAGCTGAATTTTTGGGCCCACCTCCCAATAATAACGTTTTAAGGAAGGATTACTCCTTTGGCTACTCTGTGGTTAACGGGAAGCCGATCGATCAAACGAGGTATGACGAATGGTACCCACATTCAGGATACGGGTGGGCAATGGACGTTGAGGCTTACCGGAAAGTAGACGGATTACCGGACTATGACATTGTTGGCAGCGGTGACCTACATTTTGCATTCTCCCTGATAAACAAAGTCTCAAATGCAATTGAGGACAATCTTCATCCGGAGTTTAAGAAAATGATTTTGAACAAATCGAGCGCAACTGCTAACACTCTGGAAAGTATGGCTGAGGTTCAAAAAAAGAAATTAGTTGGTCATGTCCCAATGACGATACAACATTATTGGCACGGTTCTAGGAAGGACAGGCAATATGTCGAACGCTGGAAGATTCTAATCGCCCACAGATTCAATTTTAATACCGATGTGACCAGGAATTCTGACGGATTGCTGGAATTCGTGGAAAAAGTGGGATCGAGCACAAATATTAGGAGAACCATCCAGGAGGATATTCTGGAACATTTTTTAAGTAGAAAGGAGGATGCGAAGAGTTACATTCCTGGAGACAATGATGTTGTTTTTGGAAATAAAGTCAAGTCCGTAACGAAGAAACCTGAAACCAAGCCAAAAATAGTTGTCCCAAAAATAGCAAAGCTTCCCAAACGAAAAAAGTCAGATGGTTCATTCGATTTCCCAGATTTGCCTAGTGGAAGTGACGATCACGGCTCAATCCCAGAAATTCCAGGTTGCTCTGATGACGGTGGTAATGATCCAGGTCATGATGACGTTTGTACTATTCTACCCCACTATGAAACAATTGAATGTACAACACAATATTAACGTTACTTACTTTTTAATATCTACTGCATACAATTTATATTACTTCACGAAGTTGTTAATGTTTAATTGTATTTATTTATTAACATAAATGGTACTTGACAGGCAGATGCCGTGGGAGTCTAAATAAATTTTTTATTAACATGTAATTGAATCCTGAATTATAATTGTCATGTATATCAATACAATGCATATTCTTATCTCTGTTTGGGTAATCTCAATTAATGTGAAACAAATACCACTGCACTGACATTTATAATCATGAAGTTACAACCATTATGAATGATTTAGCTCACAATAGATTATACAGAAGCAGGTCATGCCTGCTGCATGATGTATTTTACTACAGTGCAGTACAACTAATTACTTAACAATAGCATTTGCTTTGATTTGAACTTTTATTAATATTACACAGTGGGTTACCATGAAAAATCATTTTCAATTATCTAAGTACATGAAATGCCCGTTTCTGGTGGTCTTCTGCTGAAATTGAGATAGAATCGCACTATTTGAGAAATTGCTTGTGGATTTAATGTAGCTCGTAACTTACCAATTTTCTGAAATTGGAAGTAAATAGAAAGCGAGGACAATTGTAGCTCTATTTCTATTAAAGAGGAAAAATTGCATCCTCCAACTGCTATTTACAATCCGCGTAAAGATGCCTACTGTCTTAGCAGACTGGTGGTATTACATTGGTAAGCTAATTACTTAAAGTGGTATAAAGCGATATTTCGCTTTTACAGATGTAACACTTGAATACTTAATTTATGCTGAATATGAAAAATGATTCACGTGCTTAAGTCCGCTGAATGAAATGGATTAAAACAGCATATGTCATATTTACATACACTAAATGTAAGTACATTAACATGGCAATAAACACAATAGGAAGATATTATGCTTGTAAAACCAATTTACATAAAACTAAAACTATATTTGTAATAACAATTTACTTAGTTAACAATGCTACCAGCAACCACCTTACGTAACCTTAATACGATACATTGCATACTTACATATTATTATGGCAGTGTCGCAAAGTCGCAAATAACCAAAAATTAATATTTATGTACTAATTCGCATAAAGCCTTAATTTACTAATAAATTAAAAATTAATAATATGTATTATGTTATGTATTACAGATAAATAAGTTGATGCATTATTAATAAACTTCGATAATTGCTTATATTTACCAACTAATCAAACTGTGAAGCAATGGCCCGTTGCCTGAAACTGGATATGGTATTAAAGAAATTATATTCATCATCCTTCCATGACAGTTTGTTTAATTTACAGTAATCAAGCCATTTGTTGAACAGTAGCATAATCTCATCTTGAATATTGTCCAACAATACAATCGGAAACGGTCTCCATGATTTTTGTAGTAATCCATATGTGATTTATGACATACTTTACAACAAAGTGATAGTGTCCTTACACTATTTGTTCTAGGAATCCCTGTTGCCTGAAAGTTCAAATAATAATAATATAAGCAAAGCAATAAACGAGTTTCATAACTTAATTTTTGTAACGAATTGATAATACTTACACTTTCTAAATGCATAAAACAGTAGCAACACATCAACTTCATTTCACAGGTTGCCAAGAATTTTGCAACTGCGTCGAAACTCCGAGATCCATCACCATTTTGAGTTGTTGCATTCAAGAAAATCTGGCATTCGTTGAGTAGGACATCGAATTCCTCAAAAGGTATAGGACAAACGCCTTCATATTTGACTAAACAACCTTTACAAGGTTCATTCGAGCAATCTTTACAAACCACCCGTTTGTGTTGGCAATCGCAAAATATTATGGACGCCTGAAAAATAATTTTCTGCTATTATTCGAAAATTTTATGTTAAATATAAATTAGTGTTCGACCTCTAACCTTGTCAATAGTCAAAGAGCAGGTTGGACATTTCAAAAGTGACTTCAATTTTGAAACGCACATTTTAATTTCAGCCACTATTAAGTTGAGTTCTAAAGTTGAAAACGAGTACCGCGCCAACTGATTACTTTTACTGAACGGATATTTGTTAATTAGTAGAACTAGGTCACCTGGATCCACTATTCCCCCCATATCTGTAGCTTTTTCAATAGAAAACATGCAGCGTTAAATAAATAAATAGGTTAATATTGTTAGGGGTATTTACATATTTGTTATTTGTATAAACTTACTTGTCAACACACCTTGCCAATCTTTACAATAGCTCATTCCAGGTGAGTCACATTGCTGTAGATTTTTTGGCCAGAATTGTTTAGGATGAGAAAACTGCTCACAGGTAGTACAAGCTTGTAATGCTTCGTCGATGGTAACATTTTCGTAGCATTTTGTATCAAGAATTTCCTTTATTTTTTTAATGTCCAAATCAGTAACGAATTCTGAATTACACGGAATCAATTTTTCAATTTTCAAAGTGTCTGCAGGCGTTGTGAGACGTGAAAGCGCAATTAAATTGGCGATTGGTAAAATTGTACTGGGCGTTTCATCGAGAACCTTTGCTTTATCATTTCTCCAGTTATGCAAAATCTTGCCTATTTTGGAAGTAGGGCCGTTTAGTTTAAACCTTTTTATTTTCTTTAATCCTGTGTCGTAAACCTTTCCACTGTATAGTTGTGTGTTAGCCATTTGTTCTGCGCAATACTTTACTAATCCGTCGAACAAATCGCCATTTTTGCATTGTTTTAAGTGTAGCTCTTTTTTGTAAAAGCAAATTATTGGCAGTAAATACAATGATCCAAAGATTACATATGTTTCTAAATGCTCTGGCAGTGGACGAACTCTATAATCCACCATTGATTTGTTTTTAGGGATTTCAATATCTGGGAAATACATCTTCACTAAATTTCCCAATGATATCTTTTGGCCAAAGTCGGAAATATCAGGAATGTTGACTACAACTTTAGGATTGCAAAAATCCTTGCGACTAATTACAGTCTTGATTTTTTGGTAAAAAAATTGCGCATCTACTACCGGCCAGGCAAATATATTGAAATCCCGTTGCAGCCATCGCAAATCGTTGTAGCAGGCAAACATTACTTTAATATGTTGGCCAGATTCCAATAGTGGTTTTAAATCCTGTTTAATTTCTTTCCTAACTCTAAACGGGTCAACTATGAAGTTCCTCTTGGTAGTGGAAATCTGTATAAAACATATTATGCCTGCGTACGAATTTTCGTTGTGGTGTTCAATGTCAATAGCCCACTCGGGACTTTCGGCTAAATGATTGATCATACTATCAAATTGTTTTGAATTGCATACGTACGTTATTTCCTGAGGCACTTGTACTAATACCTGGCCAGGTTTTGGGCCCTTAGGTAACTCAAACATTTTTTCGGGTGGAGGTGGAACCCAAAGCTGGACATCTTTACTGTAAGGATGAGAGTCGAAATGTAATGGTTCGGAAAAATTCAGCTTCAGAATTGCTTTAGCCAATTCTATGGAGAATCTCTGAGGTTTTCCAATAATGTTATTTCCTGCATCTTCTCCAGTACCGGCGGACTGCATTGTATGAGCTCCAATTGCAATTAGCTAATTGAAAAATTACCTACAAACAACAAATGACAAATGAATTAAGTATAATATTTACTTTCTTGTCCACAAATTTGTTTATGACAGTGTATTTATAAATAAATATTCAATTTGTGATTAGTGTTTTGATATTATCGCAATGTGTTAACGTAATATAGAAATATTATTAGTATAGAAATAGTGTTACCAAAACTTTACGATTTTTATTTTTGATTGTGATATTGAATCAGTAATTCAAAAGCAGTATATTAGAAATTGGCCATCCCACAAAGTTTATTAGCACAGCTGAATGAAATTCAAATGTTGTGCATGTTTAGATAAGATTATTAAAGTTGATGTAATTTGCTGTAGTGACAGTTAAATAATGGTCTCATACTTTAGGTTTATATAATAATATCTTTAGATGTATATAACATCATTATATTTTAGGGATCATCCATAAATGACTTCTGCGATTTAGGGGAGGGAGGGGGCAGAGAAAAACAGACGGTCGTTTGATGGGAGGGGGAGGGGGTGTTAAGAAAGATGGGACTGTCTGCAGATAAATGTTGCAAATATGTCATTAATTAGTATTTTCTGGGCCTCAAGATCACCTTTGTACTACATAACTTCAACTCCCTGCATTACAAAACCAATCCTTTGTACAGCAAATAGTTAACAAAATCAAGGGCGGACCAACAACACAGAGCGGGGGGGGGGGTGGCTCTGGGGTACTGAGCATCCCCGAAATTTTCGGCGTACACTAGATATTATGGGCAAAATGACAAAAATGAACAAAATATGGCAAAACTTTTCGCGCTGCGCGCGGTTTTGTTGAATTTGTATGTTTTAAATCCATAATTCGTATAAAAACGGCAAAAATTTAACGCACCTCGCTGTAATTTGGAGAAAAAATCAGCCCCTATTGTAAAATTGAGCAAAAATAAACAAAAAATGGCAAAAATTTTTGCGTTGCACGCGATTTTTTGACGTTTTTGAACCACATATTTTGAGCCCCTTCCGAAATATTATCCTGCGTCCGCCCTTGAACAAAATAGATATAATACTACCTTCTTCAATTGCAAAAATATTCATGTATTGTAAGCAACGTGTGGCCAATCTTCATTGCACTCAAAAGTGGGTTGAGAGAGGTTAAAAATGACGTAGGCATTCGGAGGCAATAGGGGGTCGCCTTGGTTGCTAGGGGGCCGGCCATGTATTTCTAAGCATTGAAATTACTAAATTCCATTACTATGAATTTTGTATTTTAGAACTGCTCAATAGACCTATTTCACTCATGTGAAGTGAGGACATGGCTTACTTACACGTCCGACACCTGTAGGTTTTTGGCCGACAAAGACTTGCATAATATCCTTTAACTAGCATACTTCTCTATGCACAAAGAAGAGTAAATATCTCCACTACTTTTTTAAAGCAGATTAGAGTACAGTGCAAGTTGCAAAGAGACATTTATTCCTCTTTATGCATAGAGAAGTATGCTGGTTAAAGGATATAATGCAAGCCTTCTTCGGCCAAAAACCTACAGGTGTCGGACGTGTAAGTAAGCCATGTCCTCATTTTACAGGAAT
>JAQFYC010006546.1:0-11998 GCA_034694165.1 Tomocerus mixtus
GAAATATCCGTTGTCCCACGTTACTGTATGTTAAAATGGTAACGGATATTTCCGGCATCCCGGCCCAAAAGGTTAAACACGCATTAATAAATTCAATGCATCAATCATAATATAATACATACTTAATTACCAGGCATTTCTATTTAACTATTTAATATAGTTTGTTTTATGCATTTCTTCATTTACTGATATTTTCCAGAGAGTTTGTTAATCAACCATATTAAAAAGTACATTATTTTCATCCTTAAAAATTCGAACACTACTTTTGGCATTAAATCATCGTGATTTGCGCATTTTTGGTCCTAGAAAAATTGTACCCCAAAATTGCATTGGGCGCCCTAAACTGGCGCCCGAAAGCTAAAATGGCGCCCGGGTGCCACCCGCGGTGGGCGCCGCAGGCGCCCACCCGGGCGCCTAAAACCAACTATTACATGTCCGTTGGTGATCTTCATCAAACAGTAAACATGCGCCAATTACAACTGCTGAATGAAGGAGATGTGTGAATTTCTGATTACTGATTACTTATTCATATAGCTTCTAGATCCTTATGTTAATTCGGGGTTCGTCGAAACAGTGCAATTAAACTTTCCCGGCGGTCGAAATAGAAGTTTAAGTCGGGTAAGTTATTATTACTAAGTAGTTTGATAATTCATTAATGTCCAACTTTTAAAATTTTAAAAAATACGCCTGAATTTTATAATATTCTGGAAACCTGCAAGTCTAATGCTTTAAAAATATTCCAGGAATATTCCGGCTGGATGACAGAATTCATTCCCGGAAATGATTGCCTCTACCGAAATTTATACAGTTATGAATACGTCGTATCTCTGAGCATTGAGGAGGTATTCCCATCCTTAGGATATTACTGTTAGATTTAATAGTTAGTATACTATACTACATCCCTTAATTGCTAGTTTACATAATCTGAGTGAGTTAAACTGTTCTAAGATGTAGTAATCGTAAATCTAGTCTAGAAAGTAAAATAGTATAAAGTAATTCTGCGTTTATCGATTTCAGATATTTGGTGGAGACTGCAATGCTCGTCTTTCAAGTAGTGACGGAAAATATTTGCAGAATGAAGTCATTCTTAATTCATTTGAACGAAACTCTTCCACTGAGTGTTTGGGGGAGTGTGACCCATTGCACACACAAACTGACAGATTTAAAATGCTAACAGGCGCCCTTTGTGGCAGAGGCACAGTCATGGATTATTTGAATATTGGCGACAGAAAACAATTTGTTATTCTTAAAACGATAGGCGGAATGGGAAATCAAATTTTTCAGTATGCTGCTGCATATTCTCTGTCCAAGAAGATTGGTTGTGAATTATATATTTGTGTGCCTCAGAATTGGGAATCCTCATTATTGGTCAAAAGCCTTCAGAATTTTAATCCAGGTGACAGATCATACAGTTTGAACTTTTTTAACATTCCACGCAACAAAATACTAATTTCGGGGGATAATGGCTGTGATTATTCACAACTATCAAACAAAACATCTAAAGGCGATATCGTGGATCTTTCTGAGGAACAATTAACAACTGAAAAGTTTTCTGTAGACAAAAGTCTGTATATTATTGCTACCTGCTGCATGGAGTCTGAAATATTTTTCAAAGAATATAAGCAAGATATTTTAGACATGCTCTCATTTAATAAAAGCTTTCGAGTGCACGAAATATTGTACAAGACAATTGAGGGCATATCCACCTCAATGGGCGAAACTGAAAGTGTGGCTGTGCATGTACGACGGCGTGATTTTGGTAAGGAGGCTCGTGTTCTACCAATGTCTTACTATATCGAAGCAATTCAGATGATGAAGGAAAAAATTGCAAAAACCAACGGTTCCATAGAAAATATTAATTTCTATGTATTTTCTGATGACATTGAGTCAGTTAAGAAGGACTTTGCCCAAATGGACAACACAACACATTTTGTATTCATCTCTAACCAAAATCTCTCCCGGGTCTTTGACTTCTTTCTAATGAGCATGTGCAAACATAATATTATAGCCAACAGTACATTTAGTTGGTGGGCAGCCTATTTGAACAGAAACAAAAATAAAATTGTGATTGCCCCACTGCCAAAATTCAAAACAGAATGGTTTCGAGCTTTGCCTACAAAAAATAGGTTTCTGTACCTCCAAATATACGGTGGTGGTTGGGCATATCCCTACGATTGGATTACAATTAACCCCTATGTATAAATAATACGCATATAATATATGTAAATAGTTATACAATGCTATGTTGATATTCCCCTCGCTGTAGTTATTGGAAATGGTCATAATATTAGGTTAATCTTAAGATAATTAGGATGTTCAGTCGCCGTCCTGTCGGACAAAAGTTCACGAAAAAAGATCGTACGACAGGAAAGGTAAAGATTGAGGTCAGTCATTCTCAGTAGTGAATAATAATAATTTGGGTCATGCAATTTAATGTATAAAATTGCATGACCGATATTCAAACTTAGCTAGCAAGAAGATTTCTGTGGCGTCTTTACTAAAATCCTAAGAGAGAAGTACGATACGAGACTTTGACTCCCTACAAATGAGTCGTAAGTAAGTGTAACAATCCTAGCGTAGTAATTTTGTCTGTATTAATTTGAATTTGTCATTTTGATAAAAATAAGATTTGAACCTGTAAAAACTGAAGTGAACTGACCTGACCATTGTTTCAACCCGGGCTTTCGTATTGTGTTTAACTTGACAAATATTTACTACTGCTACTCATATTTCCATGCACTATTCACTGACACGCATTTATTATTTTCAGTGAGCTCACTGTCACTATACGTCACTGCACTTAAGTTTACCTTTGGTTACTGGTTGCGGTTCGGCTAATTATTGGCCTTTTCTGCTTTCCAATACAAATTCACTTTTCAGAAAGCCCCGGATTTGCAGACTTTCTGCGCATTTTTCATTTTTTCGAGACTTCGAAATTTTGAAAAATGTTCAAATGGTTGAGATCAGTAGAAATCCAAAAAATGCATTTCAGGTAAATGTATAACTTTGACCTGACTCCAGCCAAAGCGTTGACCGGATATTACACAGACATAAAACGTGTCCCTTATAGTGATTAGTAATCAGTTAATTTCATTTACATTCTCCTCACATCATATCATAATGATTACAATATGCTTCACATTTTAATGAAGAAATCTTACATGTGACATTAGCTTTTTAAACTACATAGAGTTCAGTTTAAAAATATATCATGCGTTATGAATACATACTGAGTTATTAACATTAATCTCATAAATAATTTTTGTAACCCAAAATGATTAATGGTGCTTTACTGTGATACAATACTTTCATATTTATGGCAATATTTTATAATGTAAGGTATGTATTTATAAGGTACAATGCAAAATATAAACAAAATAATATGCGAGAACAAGATATGCGAGCTTACTTCATAAAATGTGTACACATCTGAAAAAGGCTTTGTGTCGTTTTGTGGCTCGGGCCTATATTTCATTTCCTTTGCAAACAAGGTGTTCCATGCTTATTCGAGCCATGCCGATAACGATAGCCATTCTAATTTTAAATAACTTTCCTATTAGCAAAATATTTGGCACCTAGCTACTAAGCAGCCTACCTGCTGATGTTTAACCTGTTCGTCATCATGTAATACTAATAACTACCTACCTATCTTACCTACCCTATAAGTATTTTATTAAGCATAAATACCATTAACTATACCTAATACTAGATGTACCTATATTGTTTGTATTGTTAATAAATTGAACCATCCTACAGTATACACATGTATACTTATACAATCATCAGTTCATGATTGTAACAAAATCATCAGGCTTGTCAGACTTTCTTTACAAAACTTATAGCAACGACACACGACCAACGCTTAATTATTAGTATTTTTGCACCGGTGATACTAAATATAAGAAGAGTGTTGAAATTTTTTCAAGATCACACAATTTTTAACCTTTATTGCACATTCTGACAATATCCCTGAGGGGATATTTCGCTCATTTGTTTCAGTTACAGATTTCTGTAACATTTTAGCAAGTCTGATATGCACAGTTCGAATTTCGTCATTAAAAATCTAGCTTGATAGAAGTTTCAGGCATTACCTTTTTAGTTTAGCATAACTATTTTCTGTAGGTACTGTAAAATATTGTACATATTTTAGTGAATCTGGCAAGCCTGACAGAAAACATCCGAACTGGTTTACTCATCTTCAAAATAATAATATCTATACAATATGTACAACAATAGGTATTATAAATGAATTAGCATTAATTTAAATGCATGTTGACCCAGACAT
The DNA here is from genome assembly GCA_034694165.1 of Tomocerus mixtus. Lineage (NCBI taxonomy): Eukaryota > Metazoa > Arthropoda > Collembola > Entomobryomorpha > Tomoceridae > Tomocerus > Tomocerus mixtus. The sequence goes on from JAQFYC010006546.1 coordinate 4,286, forward strand.
ACAAACTCCTCTTCTCTCGAGCCAATTAATTAACTTTCCACTTTGGCTCGTATAACGCTGACGCAAGCATTCTTTAGGTATATAGTAATTACTTCTTAAGCTAAGTTGAACATCTGCTCCAACAGACAGTTTTATAAGAAAGGGACATCCTTTTGCCCCTTCCCTTTGGCATTATTTGATCAGATTAACTATTAACTATTACATTACTTTGCTTTATGCATGCATTATTAATTTAAATTCAATACCACGGTAGCAAATAGTTGATAGTTGGCGAGTGCAATGCACAAGGTAATATAATTAGTGACATTCTTATGTACGCGTAATTTAATTACCACTTTGTCGTGTGTGTAGGATTTTTATCAGGCATATTAAGTGTTTATATCAATTTGGATGATTGTGATGGCATTTGGCATCCCCTTACTCAAACCTAAAAGTATATTAGGGATACATGCACATTATAATATAAATATTAATTAGATGACTATTATAACTACAGAAAACGAGAATGCAAACGAGATAGATGCATTTTACAACGAAATTATTTTTCAATGTTACCTAATTATAGTGATATTTATTATTAAACCTTCAATACTATCAGTAAATAGACATTTTTAATGCCTTAAATTGGCTCCAGATCAATTCTTAACACGCTAATTTAATTAAAGGCTCTAATTTATTTGAACTAAACATTTTTAACAATATGTAACAATTGCCAACCTTCCCTTCATAATGCAATTTTTATTACGATTTTTAATTGTTTCCTCATCTTCCTAACCATCCATTCAGCAAATATTTTGTTAAATCACAATTAAGGTATTATTTATCTTAAGCTGTAACCATTTTTTAAGTCGGAGGAAATAATTATAACAATGAATTTCCATTTGTCTTGCCATAAAGTTATATATTGTAAACCATAGTCAATTTTGAACAATAATACAATTATTATCTTAATGTTCTTTATTAATTCTCTTGAGGAGTTTTTTTTAAAAATCCTGCAGATCGCATATATATGTATTGCGATGAGAGAACAGAGGGGGTTATTATTTGAGAATAATAGATTGTTACATATTACTATTATAAAAAGGATGGAGAACAAAAGGACGTATAATACATGTTAAACCAATAAGGAAGTTAATTGGGAAAATGCAATAAAGTAAATTAAATCCCGTTTAGACACAGTACAGTAAATGCTCTAATAACGCATATATACTGCTGTGACCACACGCTTCATGTATTCAAGTGGCAAAAAAATAATCTCAAATCTTAAGTAATTTTATTATAGAATACATTATATACATTGTGTTGGGAAATTGAAAAATGAAGATGGTTTAATAATCCCTCAATTTGGTTTAAAATTAATCCATGTAAAACGTCATCTTATTTCTAAAGATTGTTTATTAAAAATTAAATAAGAGTAATTTATTGCAATAATTGAAAAGCAGCAAATGGGTAATTGTTAGTTAGATAAAGTATTATGGCTCATAAATCAACGTTTGTAATAAGAGACTTGAGTTGACGCGTGTTCGTCACGCGATGTTCATGTCTTGTACAGAATCTGTGTGTTTGTCATGTCATGTCAACTGAAATGTATGCAGGACGAATTTTTTATAAACAAACAAGAGTCAAGTGAGACAATGATAATGATTCTATGAATTTGAATTTGAATGTCTTGGATATTAATGTTGAAGTCATATAAGCAAACGAAAGGCACAAGGTGAACATCTGCATGTGTATTGTAAATGGCAAAAGTAATCCTAATCATCTTTATAATTTTATGTCATCCTCATCTTCATTCAAAGTTCAAAGAGTCCTATCTCTTTTCTGTCCTGTCGCTATTGCTGTTATTATGTTGTAGCTTAGGTAGCTATATTGTGTTAACATTTTAAAATATTTGCATTACAAGTTTCTTCTTTCCTTTCTTGATTTTTTTTGTTAGAATGTTGAGAAGCGATAATATTATATAACAAGATTTTTTTGCATTTATTTACAATTTAGAATTGGTAATGTGCCCTTTGTCGCCTTAAGGCTTTAGCCATTCAATTCAGATGCAAACTCAAACATCTTTTCGCTTCTACTTTATTTATCTTTATTTTATTTCACTTTTATTTCTTACTACCTTACAACTTTTTCATTTTATGGAACAACTCTCATCTTCGTCCGCTATTATGTAAATGCATCGATTTATTATTGTGAAGCAACCTTATGTGAATGCTTTGCCTGTCTGTCCGTCTGCATATCCCATGTAACTTCTTAGCGCATGAAAATTATACAATACTTTACAAACTTTACTTTTAGGTTTCACTTTGTTGTAAACTTTTTGCAAATTTTGGTTTGTCAATTTGCAAACTTAAGGAGATGTTTGCCTAACTTCGATCTTCATTGCAACTTTCGAATTGTACGGTTTAACATTTTTTGTAAACGTGTCAAATCGGCTCACGGGTTATTAAGCTAGGTCAACTTTTCATAAGCTATATATGCGGGAAAATGCATTTACGTATGCAAAGCACCGCGAATAATTAAGATTGTCATAATGTTTCAGCGTAGGTATCTCAAATTCATTAGGGCACTGAGATGCAATCAAAAATTCATTCAATTTCAAAAACGTTTTAAGAATTTAACTTTTTTGAATTGTAAAAACAGATACAAAAATTCTAAACTTATTGAATTCCGTTTACAGAATTCAAAAAATGGTATCACATAATAACAATAATTGTCTCACAGCACCCAAAATCGGTTGAGGAAGTTAAAAATTCATCACATGTTTATATTGGAATCCATTGTGTCGCACACTGTGGTGGACACAATTACATGCATCCGTTTTATAATGGTTTATTTTATTGCACTGTCAACGTATCAGGTCAGTAGTACCTTGTCTTATTTGCATTGCCTTGTGTCTTTTGGTCATTTTTCTCTGGGTTGGCCTTTAATGTTTTAAGATCAGATCGGCTAAATGTGGTTATATAACATTATGATTATTTTATGTGCATAAAAGTAAATGCTAATAGGATTGGAATGGAAATGGGTAAGTAAATATGATTTTGACTTTGAGATCATCATCAATGAAGAACAAGATACGCCAAATATTTAGCAAGAAAATTGGAAAGGAGATTGAGATGAATAAGTTGGGTTGATGTGCTTTGATGTGATGATGGGATGGCACATGCTAATGCTAATAATATATGTCATATCAATATCAGACAAGAGCAGGTGACCAGAAGGGACCGATGACCAGTCCATTTATGAAGATCAGATTCTTTAGAAGAAGAAAAACGCCTGCGCAAAATTTTACTACAAAAGGAGCAACACACTTCAGATTAATTATCAAATATCTTCCAATCACCCAAGGAATAATAACTAAAGAGATCAGTTTTGTGTTGACTAAAACCAAATCTTCAAAATGCTCAAATACGTAAGTTTGGCAAAGAAAGAAATTATTGAATTTTGCAAATCATTTTCAAAAATATAGTTCCAAAAATTAAAAATCCAGGAAAAGTTATTATAATTTTTTAGAAAAAATTCTACTGTAGTTAAAATGTCCAGAACTTGTGGTTTTAAGCTTTTGAGAATAACTTCCGTTTTGTATATTTTGTACCAAAAATTTCAGCTATTTAGCAAACTCGCTATATTTTCTTGAAAGTTAAAGCTCTAAATATTATTATTTTATCTTCCGATTCTCTTTTTTTACAAGATTCATAAGAACAAGTGCAGAAGTTGAGTAAATGTGCTGCATTTTTAGTAGTTTTTAATATATCTTGCATTTTAAAAAAGTTAATGTTTAGTAAATGCTACTGTCGCATTCGTTGAAGGAATTTTTAGAAGAAATCTAAAAAAGACTTCAACCTGAATAAAAATAGATCATTAATTTAATTTTCTCAAATCATTTTTAGGTGATTGCAGCTATTCTGTTGACTGCTGTTGCAGCTCAAAAAAGAAACGAAGATGTAACCATCTTGAGGAGCGAGTCTGACAACAAGGGAGACGGAACCTTCTCATGGGCTTCAGAATTGTCCGACGGATCCAAATCCGAGCAAAGTGGGTACATCAAGGATGGTCCAGACCCAGAGAACCCAATCCAAGTCATCCAAGGAGTAAGTTTTTTTTATATTTCTAAATTACATTTATAGTCGTGTATTTTAAAGAAAAACTAACTTTTGTAATCTATTTTTTGAAGTCTTACTCCTACACTTCCCCTGAGGGACAACTCATCACCGTTAAGTACATCGCTGATGAAAATGGATTCCAACCCACTGGTGACCATCTCCCAACCCCACCACCAATCCCAGAAGCCATCCAAAAGGCTTTGGACATCATCTACAAAAATGCTGCTCAACAAACCGCCGCCAGCAACCAGCAACCCGCCTACAGACGGCCAAGCAACAACCGCAGATTCTAAATATCATGTCCATGTTCTCCTATTTGAATAATAATGATAGCATAACGAAAATAAAATCAAGAGCGTTGTGATATATGGACATGCTAGTAATTCCAACATCAGATTATTTATTTTTGTTTTGTTTTAGCAATGTAAATTATACCAGCATGCTCCGTTAGCCTCTTTAAGCTTCCAGTGCTCTCCTCAATTCTAATTAGTGTATAGTAGTAATATGAATTTTAATTTTACTCGTTTTTGCCAAACTAGTCAGAGCAGAAAATAAAAAATGATTTGTATTTTTTAAATATTCGTGAATAATTTCAAACTATTGACTCTATGGCTAGCTTTCAATAGTCCAAGTGCATAATGGTTGGTGCATTAAAAATGATAAGACAGCAACAAAATAGAGCAATCAAAGCTATACACGCAAAATATAATAATTAAAGAAACCATAAAACGGACGAAATTTTCGCATTTTTCAGTATACACGATAATGTATAGCAATTCAATATAGATAATAATAATACTTACGAGTAATAGATAGTAGTTGTACTAGGTATGATTATAAATTGGTAACAAATTTTCAGTCTACATGATAATATGAATGAAAAATGCGTGCTACAAATACTACATACAATGTACATGTATAATGGCTTTGTGGTATAGTATTCTATACACATTGCACTGCACTGGTTGAAACGAAGAAAAAATTGGCAGCTCTATTTAATCGTCATTCTTGCCAGTGTAATATCTATATATAATGTAATATTTTGCAATTAGGAAATTAAGACTGCGACGGAAATTCTAAAGTATAAAGCGTTCCCTGTTTTACACTTTGGTGCATTGAATATTGCAAATATGAAAATTGTAGCTTAAATAAAGTTGGCAATTCGGGCCTGACCTATTCTACCCTTCTACAACTTGAGTATATTGAGTTTATGTCGGTACCGAAAGGAACATGTACATATACACACATGTACAAGACATGAGGTATCCCACAAACACACTCGTATATTTATTATTACTGTACCATTACTATTACGCATACTCACAAAGATGTTTACTAACAAGACGAAGTTTTAGCTGCCAATAAATTATCGACTGACAGTATCCTAACAGTACATTTATTAGATACTTCTTGATATCGGGTATTTTGCGTCGTAGATTTTGGACACATTCCACGTAAGGTCACATTCGTCTTATTTAACTATGAGGTTTGAGCAGATTATCATATAGCATGTACCAAAGCAAAGTACACAGTACGATAGTAATATACTTATTGCATAACAATACAAGACAAACATCACATTTGTCGATTATGCAGTTGCACGCAAAAATAAAGCATATATATTATGTGCATGGCAGAATGTAAAATGTAAACAACAAGTTAAAAATTCAACGGGAGAGTTATTTTGGTACTTTGGTACCTATAGTGTGATGGTCTGTTTCTGGTGTCTTAAAGCTTACTTTACCAGATATAGAGCTATACACTTGTTTATGTTGGTAATTATTGCTTCCTTTTTGGCTTCTTTCGCCAACATTTTAAGATGGTGTTTACAAAAGAGATTTTAGAATTTGTAAACAAAATATTATTTCGGTTAGAATGGCTAGAATCCTATCTCTATTGTATATTTTGTGATACAATGCATAGAAGTGTCAATTTCAGGTTTCATATAGACACACAGATATTTACAATAAGAATAATATAATATAAGGAACATTGTTTTCATAAAACGGATATAAAACATATACTTGTATTGCATCGCTATTCGCTACTATATATATATGTAGTGTATATGCATATACATTAAGACCCTAATTAGCTGCGCAATTTCCATAAACTACGACTGTAGAAATTGTGTCGAATTTTCCATTTATATAATTACTGTATACAAAAAGGTTAAAATAATTTGTACAAGTAGTACAAAAATAAATGTATCTTACGTATGTAATGCATTAAAATGAAGCGTTTAACAATAATCGGATAATTTGCGAATAATTCTCGGTTAATCAAAGCTATAAACGCAAAAACCGTATCAGCAGTTGAAGGAATGTTCTTGCATCTTGCATACATTACATTAGGTATCATACATGCATGCACAGAATGTCTATTTTGGTCTTTTCACATTTATCTTTACTATTTATAAGACTTGTTTTTGTAATCTTATGATTGATGAGTGCATTCTCCGCTAAATCTGCTACTTGAGAGATACTCTGACAGTTCAGCGTTCTATGTTCCCGAAATATTGATTTTGCAAAACAGAACTGCGAAGTTGCTTGCCTTTCCCAGGTTAGAGAACAAAGTAAGACGCAGAAAATAAAAATAGACACCAGAGCCGTGAACGTGAAGTCGCATTTCGTTTCCCGTCTTCGTCTGTTTTGCAGGTGGGATAGTATTTGGAAGGCTACAGTATAAAAGCTCCAGTCGCCTGGAATTAGCCAACAAGCACACACGAAAAATAAGAAAATCGTATCTACTTCTGCAAAGAAGAAATAAATTATCTTTTAAAACTCAACGCGAATTCAACACAAAACTTAAAAAGTCATGGTAAGAATTTTTAAAAACATTTTCACAAGCTTTTTCAAAATTTCAAAATAATTACCTAAGTAGTCACCAGCATGCAAAAAATACAGCAGTAATATATCTAATAATTCATTTTAATTAATTCTCTTAACTTTTAGGACGATTTCGAGAGCCCGGACACTCTTACATGTAAGAAAAATAATTAATTTTACATATTTAATTATTTTCTCATACAATTAATACTATGCTTAACTGATTCCAATACTTCGGTGTTGCCTAATTGCTTAATTGATAAAAATGTTTTCCTTTAGCTACCAAATTTGGCCAAGATTTTGAGCAAGTTCGCAAAAGTTCTCTGACAAATAGCACTGATTCCAGAAGAACTTCTTTGACCGCAGGGCTGATTGGTGCGAGTGGAATGGCTGGAGTGGGTCAAAGTCAACAACCTTCATTGAGTTGTAAGTTTCATGTTGTACTCCAAAAATAAATCGTTTTTGAGAAAAATTTTGCCTAAAATAGTTATGGTAAATTAAAATATATAATTTGATTGCAGCAATCGTGCAAAGTCAAATGCCCGCAGGGGCCCAGCAACCGCGGAGAGACAGTCTGAGGAATATGGTTCACTTGTGTGACTTTGCAACTCCTTGAACAAGAAGTGGAAACGAAACTTTCCCATATTTTGTATTATTAATTACTATATTTATTTTATTTTACATCCCAATTGCAATGGTGGGGCTATGTAGTACTGTTTCTTGTAGCAATATAATATAAACAAAAGATAAATATTAATAGCATAAGATTGACTGAACGTGGGTAT
>JAQFYC010006547.1:0-11993 GCA_034694165.1 Tomocerus mixtus
ACGGACGGACGGACGGACGGACAGACGGACGGACGGACTGACTGTACGAAAGCATATCCAGCTTCGCTGGTAATAAACTCTTTCATTCAGACTGACAATGAATACAAATTCTATCTGCACTTGCGATTTGGCTTGACTTAAGGTATTACATGAATGGATGAATGGAATTCTAGACTCCACTTCATTTGGGCTGTAGGTAGAGAGTACTTATGACTTATCTTTATTTAATGTAAATTATATAATAGTTATTCTTCGTCTGATAAATACCAGATTCAAGATTCAACCAAGCACTGCACTGTACTGTGTTCTGATGATAACAAAATATTTTAAAAGCTTCGGTAAGGACCCCTCTTTAGTAATCATTAGCATCTAGAAATAGATACCAAAGTGGAAGTTTTATCCACTTAACTTACTTGAATGTTGGATTACATTTTAAACGGGCAAATAAAACTGGAAATCGAGATTTTCGTAGTTTCGCAGATTCATTTTCTATCATTTTTCGTGTTTGCTCTCTATTGAACAAAAATATGTTTAGCACAACAGGTTAGTGTACACACTATTGAAGTAAATTTTCAAAGAAGCGTTCATACACTAATTAATTTATGCGTAATTAAGTGAGTTATGCGATGAGGGAGTAATTGTGGTAGCAGAATTAAGTGATACAATATTGTAGTAGTAATTTTAGATTTGCATATAATAAGTACTACAATATATATTACATCAATCTAGTCTTGATCTAGCTACATTATCATATAGTAATTATCAAATCCTAGATTATAGAGACAAGTATGTTAGTATGTAAAGGTCAAGCAGAATCCCTGTGCGGAAACTTTACTTTTTCTATGTAGGAATAATTTTTAAGTATTCTAAAATAATAATCTATACTTTAAATTAGACATTACGTACAAATTATACTTGCTGTACATAATAATATTACATTTAAGTCCATGTGTGTATTTATATTTATATGAAATGAATGAATAACCAGCCTTATTGTCCCTAAAGTACGTAATAACACGTATAGATAATTATAAAATATCACTTTGACTATTAATATTCATACCTTAGCTTCTCTTTTCGTTGATACGTCCTTAGATGCTTTTTCTACTTCATTTGCTTGTAGTATGCAGTGAACTGGAACACTATATATGATTTACACTACACTATTTTCCTGTCATATGACATTTACGTTCATCTTGATAAGACAATATTAATATGTTGTGGCAGGAGAAGACTTATAGGTTGCTAAAAACAATTAAGATTACTATTAGATGATTTTACTTAACGGTTCACTTTTTACTACGATATGTCTTGACGGTCTTACACAAATGGCAGTCTTCTTAAGTATAGATATTAATGTAACACAAATATTTCCGCTGTGGTTCTTTGTAGCACGTAAAACATAAATGGTAAACTTGCCACGCTCTGTGTAGGTTTCTGCGTGCAGTAATCTAATATGTTGTAAATTGTGCGTACTAGATTGAGATAGTCATCACACTTAATGACTTAATTCAGTAGAGTCAGTCTAAAGTTTGTTGATTTGGTTTATATAATATTATTATAAATGTAAAGTGTGTTTATAAAGAAGGAGTAGAGCAGAACCGAATGGAGAGTGTAACTTTGTTCGGTGCACTGCACTGTGCACAGGGTAGATCTAAACTGGGGAATGTTCATTTCCTATATTTAGACTTTGACTTGTGATGATTTCATTGCATTTCCCCGCTGCTGGCTGTTGAGTTGACTTTTCATACGCAGCCAAAGCCAAAGCCAACTTAAGAAATGTCTTGCAACTTATACCCGGTTTCCTTTTCTTCCAACCGGGTGGCTTTCCTTTCAAGTTATTATAATCTTATGTATACTTATCTATGCATGTATGTATGCATACATTAAGTAATATAAGGTACAGTACATAGGTATGTATATTTGTATAACAGCCACTTCCACTATACACAGCCAATACATGTAATGATGTACCACATTTAGTAAGATGTATGTAGGAAGGATGTGACTTGTAGTTCTTATATATGTATGCACTGTACATATGCACAGAGATAAACAAACAGAAACTGTGTTATGTACCTAACGTCTTCTTTATTCCTTTGCTTGTCGATTGCAAATGTTTTTCCTTGTTAAAATTCGTTTGTGGCTTATATGGCATAGAGATGGAATCGAATCGATAGCTAATTTTAGCTGGAAAATCGATTTTCCATTTATAATTGGGGACAGAATCTTGTTACTCTACAAAGTAAATGAATTAATATGGCTTTCTTTTCAAAAAGTTAATAGTAAGTAGTACAAGGTTGTATGTATTCAAGTGAAAGAAAAAGTCGAGTACTACTTAGTCAGCGATGTGCATAGACATTACACTCGCCATTTCTTTAAAGTTTCGGAAAATTAGTATAAATTGTATGGAAGGATAGACTCCTAGCCTAATACTAGTGGCTATTTATCACTTATTTACTACTCTGGCATAAAATAAACTTGTAAACTATTTTCTGCTTTGGTTCCTTATGTATGGTACCGGTACCATCATTTATTTAGATACCTAATTTAATGACATTTTGTTCTTTACGCCAAAATTCTATTAGAAAACTATTGCATTTTGTTGACTTTGTATATTTATACTTAGTAATATACTTTATAGCAAAAATATTTCAAAAATCAAGTAGCTTTAATCTTTAAAGATAACGAACCGATTAAAATGATGTGTTAGCTCGATCCGCGCAATATTCTCGCACACCGCATAGCTATACACATAATATTGAAATTAAAATCTCTACTACTTAAAATTTCTATTAGTAAGTAACCTTCAGAATGCAATGTGAGCAGTTATCGCTACTAATACATACACATAAACTCTATAGAACAATTGAAGTAAGAATGATAATAATGTTCTAAATATTTAAAAAGGTAACATAACAACTCCACTAACAGACTCACATACTACAGTAATCGTATTGTTTCACGATCATAGCACAAATACAATTTCAATGCACTACTTGACTAAAAGATAAACATAAACCTACAGTAAGCTAAGTATGTAATAGCAAACGTCTGCCTTAAGGTAAAGTGAACGAACCTTTAAGTTAACACTTTAACAGGATAGTTGCTATAATCTTTACTATCAAATACTAAAAGGGAATTGAGATTACTAAATAAAGTAAGTAGTGGAATGAGCTTCTAAACAGTTTGCCTGGTTCTTTATTTAGTTTTCTCTCCAGAGATCAACTACATCAACTTGAATTGAGTTTTATTGTTAGAGACGCTATTTTCTTCGACTTTTCATTCCACTGGAGTACTTACATTCACCGACGAGTAATACAACGAGGGCGAGGGACAGCACTACAAAACAAACACACAAAACTAATGCTCTATTAAAGAAATGTACGTTAAATAAATATACGCTTGAAAAGTGTTAAGGACTAAATGGACTATCTCTCTTGGTACTAAATATGTAGGTCCTATTAGATAGTGGTCTGGTGACTCTTGACTGATCTTAAAACAAAGACAAGGGAAGTGAAATGTCTTGAAAATTCGATTACTAAAATAGTAGGAGAGCTTGAGGAGTTGAGTTCAGTGTAGTGTATTGTATGTAGTGGACGTTGAGTCCCTCTTAAGACAGAGGAAACAAAGAAACAAATCTTACAGACCCAGCTAGTAGCTAGAGAACGTGTCCTTGCCATACATAAAGTCAAAAAAGAAAGAAAACTAAAATCCATATCTATATTGTATCAGGTACTAGCTAGAATGATAATACTATACTTAAATATGTATAAAATTCAGTTAAAATACAACGTAATACTTAGTAATAAGATATTTGTCAAAACATACATAAAGCTAAACGTCTAGATTTGACTTGACTAACAATAAGGTTTTAGAAAAACTAGAATTCTAATGTTATACATAATTCAGTATATAGGGCAGATTCAGAAAAAGATCTGAGTCGGGTTTGTGAGATGTATTAGTACGTGTGTGCGTTTGAACTTTCTACAGTATGTTAAATGCTGTACTGTGTATTATGGGTAACTGTAATGTAACAGTAGGAGACATTAGGAGTCACATCAGGACATACTTAACAGACCCTAAGCTAACCCAAGCCGTGCCAGACCGGGGTCTGTTATGTTGGACGGTTGATTTTGACTTGTGTTCAGTGTGCAGGAGGTTTTACTTATTTTATGATCTTCTCCTTCTGTATAATAATAGGATGTGATGTGTGTCTTCTGCATGTATCTACATACATAATATAATATACACATTTACAATGTAATTACTATATACCAAAAGTACCTTAAATATAGTAAATACAACCTTCTGTAATATGAATAAGGGCTCCAGTCTCTACTTATTGTGCTTTACTTAGGTCCTTATATATAATTTGTGAACAAATGTTAAAGTGAAGAATGAGAACGTGTAGGAGAGATCCAAGTAGGCAGCAGGCAGACAGACACAGACTGAGAACACCCGTTTGCCCGACCAGAGAGATGACCTTACAATTCCACTAAAGATCACAACATTCACAAACCAACGCAACGACAACTTATGGTATCCTAGAGTAACTGCTAAAGTAATGTCAGTTACTACTTAACTTGAGTGAACACTTTGGAAGAATTTCCACTTTTAGATTTAGAACTGTAGGAGAGATGTGAAGTAGATGTAGATGTAATACTCATTTTGGTCTCAAACTATTTCTATTTCGACTCTGTTATTATCTTAGGTACAAAGGTATCTACTTATTTAGTACGTACTACTGTATAAGCTAAAACTGAATACACAGACTGTAGTTTGTCTATACAATGTATTCCGTTAAGTCAAGGGAGCTGAGACAAAGACACGACAAGAAGAGACAATTCCCTGTTGTATTTTACTAATTATTGATGAATTGCTGGAGAGTAGAAACTAAAGTTTCCACTCCTCCAGTTTGCATGAAATGAAGACAAGGAATGGGAAGAAAAGACCTGGCCAGGGCAAAGTTATGCAATACAATGGCAATGGTACCTATATGTAACTAACTAAAGTAAGAGGTATCCTATGTTATGTAATAGCAGGTAAAGCAGTTTAAGTTTAGATTATTGTTACATACCTAGTAGTACGCCTGTATACATAGTATAAAGCTTTTAGTTCTCACTTTCCTTATACAGATACATACTTACTACATAATATATAAATACCTTTAGAAAGTAGATAGGCGTAAGTATTTACGTATCTCTAGTATGATACTGTAGTTTGTAAATACTTAGGTACCGTACATACATACATACATAATCACGCATATTCTATAGCTAGTGCTGCTACGGTACTCAAAGTAATCTTTCAGTAAAAGCCAGACCAAGCCAAGCAAGCCAGCAAAGCGAAAGTGCTGTATGTATGTATACTATGTAGGTACATTGTATTTAATACTTAAAATACCTGTCCTAGTCATATGCAGTAACTTTCTAAAGGTATTTGGGCTTTCTTTCTCCTTGTAGCCCCAGTAGTACTAACGATAAGTAATTCTATATGGTATCCTCTATGGGGAAATAAGTAAAGTATTCAAACTCATGAGCTTTACCCTTACTACTGTTGAATACTGAATTGTTTGGAAATGGAACTGTGACTGTGATGCAAGATGTATAGTAAAGTGAGGGAGCAGAACAGGCCAGGCACAGAGAAGGTAAACTCTCGCCAAACAAGCCAACGCCAACCTTAACTTACACAGTAGAAATAACCACTGAATAATTTAAGGGAATGATGATTAGAGTCGATTCTGGTCAGACAAGACTACCTGACCTGACGTTGAACTGACTCTTGAGTGAATTTACTTGCTTCTAATCTAAAGAAATGTAAGTGTCAGGCCAGACCAGCCAAGCCAGGTATCTCTACCTTTTGCTGTGCTTTCTCTCTGTCTGTCTTGTTCTACTTATATAATCCTACAAATACTTAGACCGAGTAAATTTATGCACGTAGAAAATAGAAAGTGTTCCAGTAACGTGAAATAGAAATGAGTTCAGTAATAGTAATGTCTTAGATTGGATTCTCACTAAGAGCATCTACTCATCTGAATCGGATATCAAATCTTATTAGCCCAAGTCAAACTCAATCTAAAGTTGACATTTGACATCGACTACGTAGTACAGACTCGTGGGCCATTACTGTCCCCAGGAGACAATTCTATTTTGGTGTTGCATAAATAAATATTGTAGAATTTGCAATTTGCAATTTGCAATTTACCTAATACAACTTCCAAGCACTTGTCAGCTAGTCCGTCTACTAACATTAGGATTACGTAATATAATGTAATGACAATTGCATGACACAAAATATTGAACACTTACAATAAGCATACTAAACTAATACTAAACTAAACTGACGCAATTACTACTAAAGGGTATAGGGATAGGATATTCAGTAAATCCAGTAAAGGCTAACCCTGTACTGAACAACATTGTGCTCTAGTATGATTTTTGCTAGCTAATTAATTGTATACGTTTTAATGGCCACCTTTCGAAAAATCAATGTAAGTATACATACCTACACAGGTACGAAAAAAATGCCAGATTATCACTACAAAAGGGTTGACTTTACATATTGCTTATATTATACATTGTACTTTTATAGCATGAACATTCCCTTCATCAGTATTTCTACAGTTATTGATCTACAAGATGATATAGAACAGACAATAAAATATGTACATGTATATATATATATACTGTACAATTAGCTAGATATTTACAGTTCTCCAGCGATATGGATTACTTATTTCGGACTGGAACTGGAGACTTTACCTCGGATGATATTGACGCACCGATGTCTAAGGCAGCTGAGGATTTTGCCTTTGTTAAAGCTTTAGTACCTATCTATGTATTGCTGAGCATTATTAGATTTTATATGTAAATACTTTGCTATATCCAAGCTGCAAAGTCTGTACTAATAGTATTTACTATTTTTGTAAATAAAAGTACAGAATACGGTTCCCACATATAGTGCACGTAAAGTTAGTTAACGTATATAATGTCGACTTGGCCCCATACGTATGTACATACATTAGCAATGCGTTGAATCTCCAATTCTCCGCATATTTACATATGCATGGAAAATGCCAAACATTTATCAATACTAATGTAACAAACTACTGATTTTTGTTCCTGACGAAAGCAAAATTCATACTATCGTTGCGTTACCTACATATATGGCATAGCGGTTAGAAGTATCTGCATGGGCTGTAATACATATTTGTAAGTCGACGAGACCGAAAGTTATAGTGCGCTATTTAATAAGCAATGTGCATATTTAGAATATTTTTGCAATCTTTGTATTGGGCTTTCTACTAGCGATACTAACATTCTTCGTCCAATGTACTACAAACTACAATGATACTGAATGGAAGACAAACCTAATGTAACGTAATGTAGAATGTAGATATTGAATAGAAATAGAATGCGAGAGGCAGGCTGGGATTTCTAAAAAATATCGTATTTAGTACTATGGTACTATATGTAGTAGTAAGCACTAAGCGTTCTGAAAGTCACAAAGGGTCTTTTTATTCCCCAAAAGAAGCAAATAGACTTTGTATTGTTAAAATGATATGAAAGCTAAGTCAAAATAGTAACTAGGTATATACTATGCTATACAACTGCATCCGTATGTAGTATGTACTATGTACTACCTTACCTATTGTATTTTATATCAACTGTGTGTTGAACTCTTTTACTATTTTAAATTCCATTGCATATTAAAATTCAAAAAAAAATAGCAATGGGGCATTTGTAAATGGATAGTACGTTGGGTAGAGGTTCAGACTCAAAGAGCAAAGGAAAAATTTCTATACCGAAGCAACGTAATTAAATTGTTAGTAGAAGATTGTATCAAAACTTTATTTTTGTCTGTGTTTAACCGTACCTTTTGCAACATTACTAATATGCGCAAGTACCTATGTAAAATACCCACATAAGATGTAATGGACATTATATTATGTAGCATTAAATTGTACATAAAATATATTATATCGGTATTCGTAAGGAAAATCGCGCCGGACTGAAGATCTTATAGACTGAAAATCACCTCGGACGGAACATCGCGGGCAATGCTGCCATTCTTTTACTGCGTGTATGCCCCCATTGAAGTTTGTTTGATTTTTAGTAGGTATCAGTAAAAGTATTATCTTAAGCTAAAGCTAAGACACATTTCACCTTTCATCCTTATATGAGTCCATATTTCTCATCCGAATTTCTATATTATACACTTATAAAATAGAGAACGTGAAAAGATCAATTATAAATATTAGAATCTCTAAACTGTCTCTACAGTATTATAATTATTACATGCTAGAACAGGGTTTTACTATATATATATATTATGATCACATATTATGTACCTATTGCAACTTATTAAGGCACATTACTTACATTTTGTCGAAAGGTTCATTCACAAGTATAATATACACAAGCTGCTAGCTATAAGTCAAACTTTAAGTGTGGTATATTTTTCCTTCATCTTTAGTCAACATCTGCTAGGCATGTGTCTCAAATCTCAAGTCATCTGAGCCCAACTGAAATCATTTTCTCCGATCCGACATCCGACCAGCACATCACATCATCTCACAATCTCATCCGACCCTAGTACGCTTTAGACTAGTAGTATACTACATACGCAATCATTTAATATTATAAACTAAATACCTATACTCTATAGGTAAATTGCATTTCGAGTGAACATTACATTACAAACTATAAATATACATAACTGCCTGCATTTCTGTATATACAGATAGCGTAATATGTAATAATATACATACATAAATATCAACAACAAAATCCTCAATCTCAGTCGTGATATGCTACGTGCATCTTCCCTACCTTCAAGTTTGTACTATACCTATATACCTAGGTACTTGTAGCTTGTCGTCTTGTCTCAAGTCACATTTGATATCTACATTGTATCGTACATATAAATATTAGATGTGCTTAGCATTTTGCTCTTATACGTTACATTCATTTCCTACAATTTCAACTCAAGATACCTTCTATAGCAGTTTTCATTGTATTTCATTAACTATTCCCCCGACTTCAAATAAAATTACATTTACAGCCACATATAGTAAGAAAGTGACATTTCTTTAGAAGAACGATCTTCTTGATATATCTTTAAGACACATGTCCTTAAGTCTTTCAGAGGAATGGGAGCTATCCGAGTATCCTAAAAGTAGATTTCGTGATACTTATGCAAAGTAAAGCAAGGGAAGACGAGCAAAGCAAAATGTAACATCCAAACAACAGGGAAACTCCCAGAAAATGCATACAATACAAACAGCATTATCAACGTGAGTGTACTACTGGTACATTGCATTGCGAGAAACGTAGACTTAATGTAATCTCCTTTGTCAGTCTCAAGCAATCCCTCTTACCTAACTATGTACAAATATACAAATACAAATGCATGTAAAAAGAGAAGTATTCTGTTCTACATAACAGAGATGATATTATGTAGTATGTACTACATACATCAAAGTGTCAGGCACAGTCTCCACTAAAGTTCCTTTTAAAAATAGTATGACTACTTATTAGCTCTATGCGAAAGCTTCTATTGTCGAGATTTGAAGTACTAAATTAGATACTACTGTTGCTCAAAGCATATTATACTAGTTTTAACAGGGTACTTTATTATGTACAGTGCTTTAGGTAGGTAAGGAAAGGGATCCTACTATCCTAACTAACTTTAGTCAATCTTCATCCATGACAACAAAAAAACACATTAATATACGACAGCATGCGTAGGTAATTATTTTTGTTAGGAAGACATGGTCTATGTACTAAAGCTAACCAGCCTAAATCAAAAAATCATAAGATCTTCATTGAATTCTTTAGGTTAAAAAGTAACCACTTTAGGTTATGTACATAAACTAATTGGCAAGAATGGTAGAAATATAGGTTTTTAAATTATTACTTACGTATTCCATTCATACATTGGGGAATATCAAGTAAATATCTCCAAATAGTTGTAATTGTAATAGCTGGCAGTACAATGTCGTTTGGCTTCAGACAACTTGGTGGCACCAGATTTGCAAAAAATTCGTACGTACCGTTTGAGAGCGATTATGGGGAGAGATTACGTCGCAGGAATGGTACTGCTTCTGGAGCCCCATATAACGACGATATGGTGGTTTCTTATTCGAAAAATCGAGGCGTGTACCAATACCACATGCGACCCCCGGACCATGACACCGTGCGTCGTCCAGTAGGAAAACATTTGCGAAAAGTATATCTCCCAGATATACCCGTCCCTGTACATCTGAACCCTTATTTAGACAAAGGAGCAAAAGTACATCATCTTAAGAAAAAGTTGCTCACGGGACATCACGTCACTCACAGCCAGATTAATATCGTTGCTTACGGGAACAGAGAACAGCGAAAGAAAAACAAAGATAAAGAGACGATAGTTCACATGACAGACTCCGCAATTCTCCATGCTCCACCTTTGCCTTTAACCAAAGAGGTTCTGTATGTCGACAAGGGAATCGTTGGAATCCCTACTCCCCATAGTCCAGGACCACTCTCAAATTCATTTGGAACACCGAATGAATTACGGTAGGAATGGTTCCCATATTTCATGAATGCAATCTATATACATACAAATATCAAAGTAGTTATCAAACTTAATTAACTTATACTAACGTATATAATCATGCAGTGTATCTTTAAATGGAGTGGATACACAAGAGACACATCAGAGATACAGATTTTTTGTTGATATGGGAGGCTTCAAAGATGAAGAGATTGAATTTGAATTACAGGGAAGAAAGTTATTAGTAAGTGTTTTATAATCAAAGTATGGTCATTGCTTTGTGTAGTGTTTTTTTTAATGACCTATTCTTGTAAATGATATGACTTTTTTGTACCATTTGAAAAGATTTCTGGTGACAGACCAAAATCCAAACAGCATAATGCTAAATCGGTTTCAGAAATTATTCACCTACCGCAGGATTTGCCAGCAGACAATTTGCGAGCGGTTCGTGATTGTTTTGGAACCATTATTTTAGAAGAAGCTTGGAAGTTTTAACTGATGAATTATATTGAATTAGAAAAACGCACCTACATTAAATTTCAAGTCTTCACCTGCTTACATTACATGAGTACCTCAAATACACTTTAGGGGATGATCATTTAGGCATCATTAAATAAATCGACTGTCGAAAATTGCCGAATAATATTATTTGTAGAACGCATTTATTTGTATCGTTGCTTAAACTAATAGTATTATTTCCATCGCATGTATGGATGAAACATATTTATGCAAAAGAAAAGACACTAGCAAATCTGTGTTTCATTTTATCAGCAAAGACCAATACACATTTATGTATCAGAATGATGCAAAAAGTGTGTTGTGAATTGTGATTGATTGCAAATTGCGCAATAAAATTGTCCGCATACAAACAGAGACTATATACTGCGATTTCAGGAACGTTTATTATTGACTTTTGTCACGAACGTGTGCCGTGCATCTATAGCCATTGCCATTTGCATCTCTTTGTTTTTCAAGATATTTAGCCAACTCTCGTTACTATTCGCCATTTATTACATTTAACTCAACTCAACTTGTATTTAGTATTGCACTAATTTCAAATAGACATATTTTGGACAAATGATACCTTAATCGAATTCGATTTACTAAACTCTACTTATAAAGGTAACAACAATTCTTACGAGGTATTCGATTTTTCGGATCTAATCTACCTGGGTCACATTCGGATTATCATCTTGAAAATTCTGATTAGGCTATTAAAAATATTTTAAGGATAAAGGCTTCATGTCCACCTCCACTTTCATAGCTAATTAGCCATTGTCCCTCTGTCGTAACTGAGAAGGTCACTGTGTCCCGTGTGCTGTCAGCTGTGTGAATACCATGAATAGGATCAGAGAGTGTATGGATCGGGATAGGAATAATAGGAGTAGTACCGGAAGCAATCCCCATCTTAGATCTTTTCATCGTGATGATGGTGATCCAAATGTCAGAAGGCC
>JAQFYC010006548.1:0-11993 GCA_034694165.1 Tomocerus mixtus
TCCATTATTATTTATGTGATTATTGTATGTTCTAAAAATGTGTTCTATGGGTATGCTCCTAAAAGAACTAAATAAATCATTATTATTATTACAATTATGTCGATAAAGTATTACGTGTTATAAAATATATTGTAACTGTGTAATTGGCATTTTTTGTTGGAAATGGCAATACAATCCATAAGCAAATTACTGTAATGTAATCCGGTGATCTGAGATGTATGTACCTATGTATCTATGTTGTATATTATTGCAAAAAAATGTATCAGTAGAGTGTATTGTATCCTCAATTTCCTTAACCTTTTGGGGTATAGTGATTCTCTTCCTATAAAAATACTATTTGTCAACATGTGACGATGTGAGTATGAGGATGGAGTGCACAACAGATCTAAATTGGAAGTGGAAGTGTAAAAAGCTAAGTTTATAGTTTATATTCCATTTGATAGTTATTAAGGAAGGAAACACTTCCGGACAAATTGAAGTTGTCGAAAAGGAAAACATCCACTTGAGAATAGTAAGTATTGTATCTGAGATGCTGTTCTAATCTCCATCATTCTCAATAGGTATTCATGACTCATTGTTTTGCATCGAAACATTCTTTATACGTACATGTACATATGTTATATTATGATCACTTCACGCTCGCACTTATGCACTGATGAGACGAAACCTTGAAATATCAGGTTTTCTTAAGAGGTTAACTAAAGTATTATTGTCTTTAACTACTATAGCACACTATCATCAGTTGGTTTATGTAGTATTTGCTAAGAGTACTTCTTAACTAGTAATACATCAAGATACGATACATATAATTCAGAGTAAATGAAGCTGCACGCGTAAAAAATTAGTTTTTTCAGCTTTAACATCTATTAGAAGCTATGAAAACATGAAATTAACTTCCTTCCGTACCGAGTCTGCATCAAAAGCAATGGAACGTCCGCAAATCCTGGTCATTTCAGAGTTAAAACTTCCAGTGCACAGGAAATATTTGCATGGGAAATAAGTAAAAAGTAGATACCTATACGTAACGGTATTTACAGATTGCAGTCTTCGGATTTGTTAAAATAGATTTGTATGTGTTTCCATTCATTTAGCAGTTATTAGTGTTCGTTTTTCGAAATTAAAATTTTCAAAATGGTGCTCATCACCGCTTTTCTAGTAAATTTACTGTGTGCCATTGTGCCTTGCGATTACAACAATCCCACACCACAAATCACGGAGATAGGGAATAATAATATTGATGGCACTAACAGTATAAGAGATAAAAGATTGATTGAGCCGGAACCGTATCCGGTTGTTGAAACTTCTGCGGGATCTGTTAAAGGGTTTATGATGAAAACAATGCAAGGAAGAAAAATATCAGCGTTTGAAGGAATTCCATTTGCAGAGAAGCCTCTTCGCTTTCAAGTGAGTTTTTGATAAACTTTCCCATAGTGTATTTTATAATCGTGCTACAATTGTGACCTTCTTTTATTCATTCAGCCCCCGGTACCTAAAGCTCCTTGGGGTGATGTTCGGAACGCCTTCAAACCTGGAAAAGTTTGTTTGCAAATGCACGTTGGAAAAATGTTTCGTGTAATTGGGGATGAAGACTGTCTCTTCCTTAATGTAATTTACATGATATAACATTGCCCATCATATACATACTTTCGTGGAATCCACTTTATATAAGTTTTAGTGATTGAAGTTCTAAGCTCATACATCAATATGTGTGCTAGTGTTGTTGTAATATACTAATCTATTTGTTTTATTTCCAATTTTAGGTTTACACTCCTCGGGTAAATGACCAAAAAGTTTATTTCTTACTACACTACAGATAATACCATTCAACTCAATGAATAGTTGCATGTATACAGTATATACGAAATACATAAGGGGTATTTAACTGATTATAATTTGTTATTAGCTTCCCATAGACGGCCTAAGCCAGAATCTTCCAGTCATCGTGCTTATTCATGGAGGTATTAATTACGATTCACTAAACTGAATTACTGTCACACGAGACCATCATTTCTGGACAATTGTAGTGCAGTGCATACTCTATTAATCGCGTGTAATTTTTATTTCAATGTCTTTTAGGCTCGTTTGCATTTGGTGCGGGCAGTGAATACTCATCTGCTTATTTACTGGATTCAGATGTTATTTTAGTAACGATTAATTACAGAGTTGGAGTTATGGGTAAGTTAGTTCATTGATAAAAATTCACAACGATGATGTAGGATAACTACATAAATAAGCATAAGTACCAATATGATAGTTGGATATTGGATAAATTGTTATTAACTACTGTTTTCTCTGGATAGTTGGTTCCTTACTATTTTAAATATAACCATACATGTATGAAATATTTAGTTATTTATCATGTTTAAATGCTTTAATTTATTAGGCTTTATGAGCACAGGAGATGAAGCTTCTCCTGGAAACTACGGATTAAAAGACCAAGCGTTAGCACTTAAATGGGTCCATGAAAACATTGCTGTCTTTGGGGGCGATGCTAAAAGAGTGACACTGTTGGGGCAATCTGGTATGCAAATTATCCATATATACATTAATAATATGATCCTGGTCTGATTAAAGTCCCTTATGGAAATACCTAAAATGCTACAACTTTTAATAAACTCCTTTAACTGCTGTAACACCTTAAGTTGTCAATGCTAATAATGAATCAATATTTTCAACATTTGCAGCCGGTTCTGTCTCTACACATTTACATATGGTATCAAATGTTACGAGGGATTATTTCCAAGCTGCAGTTGCAATGAGCGGAACAGGAATGACCCACTGGGGTCTCTATTCCCCTGAAAGGGGACGAGATTGGACGAATAAACTTGCTCGGCTCGTTCGTTGCCCTACAAATGAGAGCTATGAATTGGTGGCTTGTCTCCGAAAAGTCAACAATGCCAGACTTGTTGGAAATCAACTGAACCTATTTGTAGGGGCTCCTTACAATTTTAGTCAAAATATTTTGGTGGTATTTTAAGTTAATTAATGTGATCTTTCTCATTTTTATTGTAGGAATGGATGCCATTTCCACCAGTTCTTTTTGCCCCTGTGATTGAGCCAGATATTCCCGGTGCTTTTATTACCGAACCTGTCGAAGATACTTATGAGAGAGATGGTGTCGCAAAAATCCCTGCCATTTTTAGCATGACATCCCAAGAGGGGCATTACGTAACACATTGTAAGTGAATCTTGCATAATATGCAGCTCAGTTAATTCAAAGACGACAATTGCATATATATTTGGATGGTCATTTTCGCTATATATATAAATATTAATTTGATAATTTTTGGGTACTATGTAGTTTTGAATGCAATCGTCAGAATGGGAACATTGCGAAGACATGTAGATCAATATCTTCCGATTGTATTGGATTATAAATATATTGCTTCAAATCCAGATGCAATTACACAGAAAGTGCTAAAATTTTACTTAGGAAATATTCCTGTGGAATCTGCCCCGTCCGCTTTATTTGGAGATGTTAGCTACACCTTTAAATTAAACTTATCTAGTATTTGGTAACACTAAACTCATGCGAACTGTAAAATATTCCTCAATTTGCAGATGGGGACAGATCGATATTTTATTCAATCAATTCAAAAAACTATCAGGGCCCATTCAAAAATTGCTCCGACATATTCATCAATATTTGAGTACATATCTCCAAAATATAATCTGGGATCTTTGATGGGAACTCCTAAAGAAGAGTGGGGTAATATGTCAATTATTATATTTGCCTATATTGTTATTGTAGTTGGTTAGTAGATGCATTAATTTACTTTTGGAAATGTATAGCTGCATCCCATACTGAAGATTTGTTTTATATATTCAATGCTTCCTCCTATATCACCGGATTTAAAAAATCTGACCCTGAAGTCAGACTCAGCTCAATTATGATTAATCTTTTGACCAACTTTGTAAACAAAGGGTAAGTTTGGAGTTTAACTATCATGTTTGTAATATCATGTAAAAAAACATATGCATGTGTAGTCGCAGTCGCTACCCACTGTTTGTTTGTTTGCATGTAATAATATGTATGTATATAACACTAATGGTGTATTATTTATCAAACAGGGAACCAACTTATACGAACGAAGAAGGCAAAAACATAAAGATTTGGGATGCTGTCAACTCGACCGACTTAAGATTTCTTAATTATGGTAAAGACATTAGTATGGTTGCCGACCCGTTTGTTAACAGAGTAAAATTTTGGGAAAGCCTTGGTTTAGCTGATAGCCAACCTTTACGATCTGCGAAATCAAGCTGAATTGAAGCGACTGCAATATATTAGAGTTCAAAAATTGTTGCTAAATCATGCTACATTTTTTCCCTTAATTTTAATTATTACTACTACTATATGTGCTAGTGCTAGATTGCTAGTAAGTATGTAATGTATTATGTTTTTATGTAAATTTTTTAGAATTTTCTACTTAAATGTTCAACTACCAATGTAATGTAAAACGTATAATATGTACATACATATAGATATGTAGGTTATATCTATTTAATTATTGTTGTGATAATCATACATGATGAGTTATGTGATATTATGCTTTAGCATGTTATAATAGTTGTAATACCGTGTGTTATAACCCAAACGGACACCAGCAGAAAGGGTACAATTACTATCAACTTATTATAGTACCTCTACCTGCTAAGGTATACCTCAACTTATTTGATGATGTTCAATAATGTATTTATTATCTTAGAAGATATTTATTTATTTATATATTATTTATTTTTGTTGCTCCGCCATATTCATCGAAGTATAAATACATGAAGTGTGTTCCCTAATACTTTTTATGTACCACTAATCACAAATGTATTTAATGTTTGTTATCCCTATTATTGTCCCTTCATGGGAAATCTTCATAAAGTTCATATGAATTAAATTATTATTTTACAGCTAATCCTACCATTACCATGTTCCGTCAATTTAGTGTGAAATTAACATTGAATTGGATTGAATTAATTTTTATTTGACACACGGTCTTACGACATGGTGTCTTCCTACATAGTCATTACGGTCAGCACCGTTGTTTGGTAGGTTTGATACTGCACTACTATACTGCACGAATCAATTAATTGGCATCCAAGGATTGTATTGTGTATTAATATGTATTAATATGAATTAATATGAATTTGGATGGTTGATAGTGAGAAGACCATTCATTAAACAGTAGAATCATTAGATTCATGATCAATACCTACACACCTACAATAAATATATGTATGCATGCATACACAGGGTGTTGCATTTACAAGCGTGCACTCAAGTCGAGGAGAATTATTTCTAAATGGTAGTTTAGGCATGGCATAGGCATAATATGAGTTGTAACGACAAAAATTAATTGCAATCCAAGGATGTTCTTTAATAAACTTTATCAATTGCATTATCTATGCAGTGAATGAAAACTTTTATTTCGATAAAACATTATCTTCCAAAAATTGGCAGCCTAGTTAACAAAAAATAAAATTAATCAACAACCACAATATAAGGTACGAGGGTACAATCAATTTTTGCGACATAAATATAAGTTATTATGAGAGTAGCTATGTGCAGTAGCAGAAGTCCTTAGTCCTTATATGAAGTATATTAAGCCTATACCTTCTACGCATTATAGTATTATTATCAATGACTCATTATTATTAACATCACTTATTGTTAGTTAATGCTATCATTCTTGGTAGGTAAGTTAGTATAACGGTGAATCGAGTAAATCGACTTATTTGGTAATACTTGGTGTATTGTGTGTGTACACGTGTATTGACTAATCAAGTATTTTATATTTACTTAAGTTTACTAAAATAGTGAGATCAATTATTTACAGCTGCATGGTAAGTAAGCTTAGGCGACATATTATAGCATACATCACATTACCTTGTACACCAATTACAATTGCAAAATTATATAAAAGTATGCTAAGCTTATTTACATAGTGGTTACATTTTGGGTAATATTAAATAATATTTTGTGACTTGAATAAAACAATTGAGTTATTCTATTGTACATATACTTACATAACATCAAACTTACATTGCAATTTTAAACAATCAATCTTACAGTACAATTGTTTTACGGTATTCATTATCATGGTTCATATAATCATTCGTAATTATCATTATGGCTGTGGGTTTACCTATTTTGACTAGAAAAGTAGGATTATTGTACAAATGAATTAAGTTTTAGAAGCGCAGCGAATTTAACAATGAGTAGATTATAGTTTAATCGACTGATGAATGTCACTGTCAGTCAAAACAGAATGACAAAATTTCAGTCTACTGGTATGGCTTGCTGCATCCGCCCATCCAAGAATAGCGGCCTAATTATTCAATAACATTGTTATGATTTATCATGCTATTAGTAATGGGATTTTTATTCTTCCTCTCGATACAAATAGCTTAGGCACTACACCAAAGTTTTTGCTTAACAAGAGGAATAATACCTAAACCATTTTACTAGACAAGAAATTGACAACCAGTCTATCGTAATCGACAATTCAGGACAGCTGCTAAATTAGATATGACCATTTCCCATTTAAGACTGAAATTAAGTCAGTGTATTATACCTATGTGCAACTCACTGATAACTACTCTATTTTTTATCCCTCTTCTAAAAACATTTTGATTATCTTATTTTAGTAAAGTATTTATAATTAGAAAACAATCATATTAAAATGCATGAAATACAATTGATTACCTATTTTAAAGGCAGATTATTTGAGAAATACAGGCAATTAAAGTTATGAATTTCACTCCATTTTATTCTACAGACCCTAATTTAAATTGCTACTGGTGGAACGATACTTTGATATCAGTTGGATAAAATTTATTTAGTTGGAAACATTACCAGTTTTATTTATACTTTCAACTTGTCAGATACATATTTGCCTAGCAGGAGGCAATGGAATTGTATCATAATATTTTGCTATCAGGTAAAGTAAAATGTTTCGCCAAAGACTTTTTTTTACTCCATTCCCAAACTTTAGTGAACTTTTCATGAAGTTGTACTTCTGTTACGTCAAGTTAGTAGCACTTTAGTAGTTTAGCAGTTGGTATGTCTTTTATGTTTTGTATAGCATTTCACATAAGACATGGCACTAAACTAAGCACTATTATGTGTCTTGTTAACTTGTAACAGTAAAAGTCGATTTTCGAGATGATAGAAGGTAATTTTCAAAAGTTTCATTAGTGATTCCAACTTTTGACTTAGGTAGCTCAATTCAGTATATTTCTCACGGCGTAGCATTCTAAACATAGCAGCACTGATTGACATGACCAGAATCTCATATCAGAACCTTTTTAAAACAGTAATAGTACTGACTAGATATTGACTAGATAATTCATTACTTATAATTTTGTACTACGCATCTTTGAATGGCCTTTGGAAACTGGAATTATACCTCACACTCCCTATTTATGACTTGCCATGTTTAACCTGGCTAGATTTTGGATTTAACTAATTTCAGACCTCAGCAGATGTTATTATAATTATAGTATAAGTAAATAAACAATGTTAAATAATTCTTTTAGTATTAACTACCAATTAACGTAGCAGGGGTCTGAAAAAGGTAAGGAGATCGCTTGAAGACTATGAAGACGTACCATAGTAATTCTGGAAAATCTTGGGAGAATGAGGGAGAGGGGTTGTTTGTTGGTTTGCGACGAAATGCGAACATTTTTTCTGACGTGTTTAAAACCACATCGATTAACGAGCTTCAAATAATTATCTATGATAATTAGTTGTATTCATTAGCTGGGCGAGTGATTGCAAGTAAAGCAAAGGCAATAACTACATAATATTTTTCGAAAAATAAATAAAATTCAGTTTACCAAACGAATGGATATTTTTAAAAAGGTAGGGCTTGGATTAAATGTTTTGCAACTTTAGGATATCTGTTTCTCAAATGTTTGCTGACTTGACTGACCACTGTTTTGTGGGCAGTATATAAAAACACGGCTTTGAGCACTGCATTGGTATCAAAGAATCTGGTGAAAAATGCACATTTAATTTTAGGATGTATGTTGTACAACTAGTACTATTAATTCGAATAGGTATGCAGGGCGGGTAAGCATCAAGCATGGCTAGTGCATTATATTATATTCGATGAGGTAGTCAGTAGTCGGACACTTCACAGTACCAGTACGACTCGTCGAGTAATTGAAATTTTATTGAGATTCTGTTGAGATTTAATGTGACCATGAATTTAAACGGGCAAAGTTTTCGATTTTGGATCACGACCGACTAGTAAGACCAGGAACATGTTGAACTTTAACCATCTAGTGGAGGTCCTAGGTACACCATAGACACTTCTGTATTACCATAAACAGCAGATATTGCTGGATAGAGTAATTCTCGATTAGGCAGTCCTCTAAATGCAACTCCCAAGAATTCAAAATTCTTCTCAAATGACAGTGTGTTGTCTTCGCAGTCTAAAATTACGCGAATTTTTTCCCCGACCTATGAACAAAATCACATTTAACAATTATTTACTTTCCAATAGACACACAACAATATCAAATTATTTCACCAGGCTTTTATAAAAATTTTGAAAATAAAACAATGGCAGCCTATAATATTGCTTATAGTATATAACGGTGTCGTGGACAAGCTTATAAATCAACAAAGAGATATTTTCAGGGGCACTTCCATATCCGAACGTCAAAAGTAAAAAAATCAAGAAAATTTATTCGCGTCTTCGCATCTTCCTACAAAATGAAATGGGCCCACAATTTTCAAAAATAAATAGGAGATACCCATCGGGCCACAAATGCGATTTTGGACTGTCTAATTTCTTACTTCCATAATAAACACATTCTTTTCAGAGGGGATCAATTTAATAGGCTTAAATAGCAAATTAAAAGTTTAACACTTAGGGTGACCCACTTCGAAACCGAGTTATGCACATCATAGTAGAAGGCATTTGAATATAATTAAACGGCTGCCCATCGTAAACTGAAGAATGGGGAGATATAAGGAAGCGTAATGTAAAAGTAATTATTAAACGTTTAGCTTACCTGATATCTTGGTGCATTATTTATGAGAGGGTAATTGCCTTGTGAGTCCCCACTATGAAGAAGAATATTTTCCACGAGATTCCATCCCCAAGACTGCTCGTCTTGACCAAGTAGAGCGATGTATCCCTGAGCCCTCATTTCCGCTTGTTGCGTAGCAATTCCAACAACAGCAACCGTTCCTAAAGGACCTTCCCACACGATTTCCCAAGCGTGACGCCCCTTGCTGAAGCCTAAATATGAAAACAGTCATGTCATGCATATCATATATAATCAAGTAAGTAGCCTATAGAAAATTAAAATTATGACATGCCATACACTACATTACCGTTTCTTATCCACAGCATAAACTATATACTCACCAATGTGGCCCCTTGCTCCGTCCGTACTTTGAGCTACTGGATTACGATGAATTGTGAATCCATTAGGCTTAACATAAATATTTCTTGAGCAGTCTTGAGGATTCCAAGCATGAAAGTAAGCGCGTAGCTTGGCTTTGTATGTGACACACGAGGATAATAGTTCTGAATAAATCACTTCTCTGTTCATCCGTCTAAAGCAATGACTCCTCCAGACGTCATTATTTTCGTCGCTTAACAAACGATTCCACTCAACGCAAACAAGAGCGCAATTACGTAAGTCTTTAAGCGGTACGAATGTAAATAAGTTCTCCAGGACATTTTCAGGCAAATTCAAAATATGCACTTTTGGTGGCGGATGTTCAACATCGTTCACATGTGAATCGGGGCTGGAATACTCAGCAAACCGGTTTGGAATGGCCACTGCATCAGCCATACTACAAAGATGGAGAAGACAATCGAGTAATTAGTAAATTGTGCCAATGTATCTATGCTAATAAGCTTTGGAATCTCAGAGGAACTATAATATAGAATGCCTAACTGCATTGTATAATATAGGTTTGTTTTTATTGTAGCTATGGTAAACTGCGTTCATTCTACTAATACTAATCGCATTTGAAGTGACATTATACGGACATATTTTTTGGATTTTTTAATCAAAGCCCTGAAACGGAATCTAACATTAGTATTTATTTATCGCGAAGGGAGTCGGAGTGTTAGTAGACATGCTGCGTGCAAGATTGGTTCGATACAAACTAACAGAAAGTAGGAAGCATTGATGCTCCTACTAATTCCCTAATTTAGTTGCTTAATTGTGCTAAATTGTCGGCGTCGGACGAAGAAAGGGAGGGTTATTATGTCTTCGGGATTGAACATCATGCATGACGGGTCCGAATTTCGGGGCTAAACCTAACCAAACCCACTACTACGGGACATATATTAAAGAGTACCAGTCCGACCGAATTTCGAGGTTTAAACCCCGAAATTGGGTTTAGTCATGCGGTCGTGATCGTTCATTTTATCGTATCCGCTGCCTTCCCTTAATTGTTCCCTCCATAGCTGACACTATACATTTTCATCTTCACCCTCACTTTCATCCTCATAGCCACGCAAACTTAGAGGCCCTGACAGATACTACAACCCTGTAGTTACACCCCTGGGGTAATATTGACATTTACAAAGAAATTTAGTTATTTTACCTCGGCCATAGGCTCTATAACCTAGATCATAGATTAATAGGCTGCTGACGAAGTGTTTTCTTATTTGCAACTATTTCTGCATTTTATAGTTTAGCATTGATTTCAATATTGGGAGGCTGCTTCCGAGCGGAGAATGTCGTTGACATCGTGGTAGCCCAACAGGATGACGATGTTTATCAATGTGCTGTTATGTGCTACCAGATTTATAAGCGTAGATGTCCTCGTGTCCCTTATTGATGGTAACTATGTTGCCAAAGACTTTAGCTGCAATAAAAATATTAAATAATCAAATTACAAATTATAGCTTAAAGTTTACTCCAACCCCATCCTCATGCATAAGTAAATGTTGAATGTACACAATAATATCTTCAAACTTACAATCTACAATTGAATAATAATGCCCCTGGCCCTCAGTGGCTCAATATAGATAATTTGTCAAGCCAAACCAGTCATGTTATTAGCCTAATTTCAAATTTTTATTTCATATCCTGTCTCTGTAGAATATGTGATGTGAACTGTCAACATCCAATCTTCCAGCTTCCAATGTCAGGCCCACCGTCAGAATTTAGAAACTAATTTAATCAGTGATTCATGGTTGGAGAGGACCCACAAATAAAAAATAAAAAGATAAGGGTCAGTAGAGGGTAACTTCTACAACCAAATACCCTATTGATAACTAAACTTTGTTAACTAGGTTAAGTTTGATTTGACAGTGGTTGAGGTGAGGTCACTTGCACTACCTGCTGTGATTGTATTGTGAAACTGTGCACTCTGCACTGTATACTTTCTGATAATTAGATGTAGATAATTAGATAATAAATAAATAAATAATAATCAGCCGATAGTATAACAGCAGCCGAGCAGCCTATTTAAAGTTAGTTCATAGTTAGCTACAAATTTCGTAATTCGTACATGTTGTCACATGTATATTTAATATTTACTTTATAATTATTTGACTTATATTTAAAACCTTAGGCGGAAGATAACAGCTAATCAACAGTCAATAATAGAAATGGTAAATAGAGAGGTAGATTTTAGATTATTATTATTATTAGAATGAATTAATTGACAAAATTGACATTTCTCTAATGTTATAAGATGCGACGGTCTATTTTAAAATTATATTCTGGACATTACCTTTCCCACAAAAGTCCTACGATATGTAATCAGATGGCATACTGATGTGCTATGTGTTATGCGTAACGAGAACAGTTTTAGGGACCATCCATGAAATGCGATTTCAGATTAGGGTGCTTTTTGTTCCCGGAAAGTGAGCATAATTCTTACTTATCTATCTTATTACCAGCGAAGCTGGATATGCTTTCGTACAGTCAGTCCGTCCGTCTGTCCGTCCGTCTGTCCGTCCGTCCGTATACAAAATAACGCCCGAAGTATTGGACGGATTTCAACCAAACTTGGCATA
>JAQFYC010006549.1:0-11988 GCA_034694165.1 Tomocerus mixtus
CTGTGTGTACGCAATTTTCCTATGTACGATTCTTTCCCTGTCCGCTTTCTTCCGGCGTAAGTTATTTTCCTATTACCTTTGGGATTGCCTTGTGTAGTTCACCATTGCATTGCATTGATTAAATAAATAAAAAGCAACTTGAAAAAAGATCTCTTCTCTAATTAAAAAGTTTGATGTGTGCGAGTTTTAAAGTTTAAATGCATCTACATAATATACTACATAAATTTGTAGCATCCTAAACTTTATCCAACATTGTACAACAAAAATGCAACTACTATATACGAAAGAGTTTAAAATGGCAAAGTGTGCGCTACATGAAAATAAGTAGAAAAGGTTGACTAAATAAGCAATAGTACTTAGTATAACAAAACGAAGGGTTTAGTATGGAACTTCGGCTTTAGAATACATTTAGCTAAGGATTATATGTAGCAAATGGGAATTCAGTCCTTGGTGCAGTAGTGTGGAGTAACTGGAAACTGATAGATAGTGCCGTACAGAGAATAAATAGAGTAACGTAGATGTTCTCCCGTTCTGCAATGCACCACTTGCCAACCGGTAAACCAGCGGTGACAAGGTAAAATAATATATAAACAAATGATTAAATCAGGTACGAGAAAGTTAGGCTAAAGTGCTTAACTAAACAACTAAATTCAAAGTCATCCTGCTTTCACTTGCAGTAAAAAGAAGAGGGAAACCAGTCAGCGCTGGGCTAGCTAGAAACTTTTTGAGTGTTGAGTTGCGTTTCATCATTTGGAAAAAGTACCTGAAAACTTTTAACGAACTCAATTGCTTTCACTATTGTGACTTTCACCTTAGGTACTTTGTCTCTATCTCTCTGTCATCTGGTTTATTTCATATATTTCTGTATATATCTGTAGTAGATACATTAAAGTTCTTTTCCAACATCTAAAAATTGTTTTGTGTCTTTCTTTCCTGCTCGGCTAGTGTCATTCCGTTTTAACCTGACTTTAGTTCAGTTTATTCGTTTTCACTGTTAGCATTGTAACTACGACACAACGGAGAGTCGGCCTGCATGGCATGGAGTCTGTAACTGTAACTTTAATACAAATTGTAGACATAAACGGACGGAATACGTACTGCCCTGGGACTTGGCGTGGTTGTTGGTTAGTTAGGAGTGAGAAAACCTTTGCAACTTTCCTAATTCCCTGGATTTGTCTCACAGTCGAGTGATCAATGGAAAGATATAAGTTTGAACTTGAACACAAGGCCAGTTTCCACATCTCTACAACACTACAAATACAATATACACAAATACAATTTAGGAAACACGCTGGATACTAGAGTTGAGAACCCAACCCAAAACCACTTCCACTCCGACTCTCCAACCGACCCTCCTACTCACAACCCGACTTATTTAAATTGAAATCTCAGATCGAAATTGGGCATGGTAGATTATAAGTCAACAAGGTAAACCTGGAGACAGTAATTGCACTGTTAAAAACTTATTTTACGTGATTTTACTTAGGACTTAGGTTGGGTTAGAGTTGTGTTAGGGTCAGGGTACGCTTAACAGTGTATGTTGGGTTCAGGATTGAGGTTGAGGACTCAAACTCAGCTCTACAGATACATACTGAAATGCGTTTTTTACTGTCCGTTTCGGTTCAGTTGCTCGTTTCCTATGTTTCTTGTTCTTCAGGTCGTATACACTTGATGCGGTAGGTACAACTTCATCAAATATTTACTGTTCTTATCCAAGGACATATTTCTACTATTTATTACTTGCAAGAGTCTATTTATTTTGGTATTTGCCTACCCATTTTAGCTATTTAGTCATGTAAAGAGAAAATTCAATATATGCTGTCAGTAGCTGTTATTAAAATGTCAAATACACACACATTTAACATCATATTTGTAAACGTACGCCCTTAATTGCTCAGATTTTCCCCGCGCAAAAATTAAATAAACTGTGCCATGTTGCAATTTCAAAAAATGGAGGGCGGGTCATAACTCCGAGAGGAGATCCTCTTGGAGATCTTAACAAAGTGCACAACAGTACAACACGACTACTGGTTAAATGATTGTTAAATGTAGATATGCGCAAGCATATATTTTTGGTCTGGAGATTATTATTTCAAAAGTACTTCTAACTTCTAATCTGCTTATTACTTTAAGTAACTAATAAAATTAATATTGATGAAATTACCATTCGGAATGAAAATAAAACTAATAATTGAATATTTTTTAATTGTTTCAGGTTCTTATGTTTTGGTCTCAGGAGCATTTTCGACGGTGTCCTCGCCGTCGGCTCTGGCGTCCGTGGCTTCTGCCTCATCTTCCGTGATTCAGTCCGAAGTGTCAGGACTAGCTGGACAAACAGTGTTACTTCCATGTCAACTTAGTCAAGATACTTGTGGTTCAATACACTCCATCAAATGGTACAGAGCAGACAGAAGAGTCTACATATTCAGCGAAATAGGAGCAATATCCAGATCAGAGGATGATCTCATCGATCGGTAATCTATTACTTTTTTATTTATTTATTTATCTCTTTTATCCCTTGGTTTTACTTCCACATTTACGTAATCTGAAATATAACATCCTTTTCCTCTTTCTTCAATCCATTCTGTTTTATTTATTCCCCTTCTGTGATCAGTTCAGTCAGTGTTTTTTCTATCTTCATTTAATCTTTTGTCAGAACATAGAAATACGTTCCCAGAAATCGCCTTTTACTTGCTTTTCTATTGGCACAACATCTTTTTGCACTTTCTGCAATTTTTTTTCAAGATTTTCGTTTTTAGTCTTTGTCTTTGTCTCTAGAGAAAGCAAAAGGAAAGTGTAGTGAAGTGGCTTGGCTTGGCTTGGCTGAGTGAATGAAAGTGGCTTGGCTTGGCATGGCAAGGCCAGACAAGACAAGGAGGGAGTACTGAAGTACACAACCCGTTTACGTATTCCTATTCATACTTGGTGTATTTCCTGAGAAATCTCCTTAGAGGAAAGAAGAAAGCAAGAATACGAAACTAAAGCTACCTTTCTAGGACTTTCACATCACATCAGTTCCGTATCTATCTCCTTTTTTACTTCTTACCTTACTATTGTAGGGTAAGGATAGTTCTCTACAGACTATAGATTTGGAGGAAAGATTTGGATTTGATATGCTATGGATTCTACTCGATATCTGTATTTGCCTGGTTCGGCTTTACTTTTATCTGTACTAGAACTATTTACTACACTTGCCTTGTTGGTTGCCCTTGTCATCACATCACGAGCGAAAGGAAGTGTAGTCAAGATACTTTACTTATGTACAATAGTACAAGAATTCTATGCTGCATATTACGTTATGCTACTTTAACTTTCTATTCCATGTTACTGCATTGTATGTAGTGAATTTTATGTTGACGCAACGTATATGTACATACTAACATGCATTTATAGCCTCGGTTCCCAACATCGTATTTAGCTACTTTGTTTGACACAGAGATATATGCTGACAGGACAGATAAAGAACTAGATGTTGATGTAGCTATCTTTGTCTATATGAATGTGTATCTGTAATGTAAATACCTAGTAAAGTACGGTATCCCTTTCTCGATACAGTACAGTAGTCCAAGAGCAAGGAAGCAAGAGAAGTCTAGTTTAGTGAACAGTAAAGAGACATTCTTTAGGTACATTCTATGGTTTGACTTGGTAAACTATTCAACGTGTGGTATACACGAGTTAGAGTAGGATACAGTACACAGTATACATGCCGAAGCCTTACTAACTCTATAAACTCTATAAACTGCTGATGCGATTTGAGATTTCTTTTTTCTTATCCGTATTGTGTCGTGTCTTCTTTAGTGATTCTATTTTCTATTGCATTTTCCTTGTGAGCTAGAGCTACTATATAAGAAATGTCGTTTATGGAGCAAAGTGATGAAAGAAGGTTGAGCTAAGATCCGTTCACTTCAACTCAGGTTTTATTTAAGGATGAGAGTTGAGTCGAGTCGAGTGTTCTTCTATTCTGTTCTATTCTGTTTTGCCTTGCTTTAATAGTTTGACCGGATATATTTATTTCAACAGTAAGTAGGAATATGATATATAGAAGTATTTATGTGTATTTACGGTATAGCTCATGTATTGCTTTCCAGTCCAGTCCACCAAAGATCACACTTTCACTCAGACTCAACTCTATAAAACTGAGGAGTTGGAGTTGGAGTTGGACTCGGTTTGCTAACGCTAACGTGAAGCAGTATAAACAGTTGTGCGGAAGCAAGCAGAACTCAAGAATAAAACTAGTGTTCTGAAAAGTCGGTAAAACAGAAAAGTGCAGTAGTAAAGTGTAAAGTAAAGGGAACGAGCAGATGGTCAAGTCACAAAAGCTCCGTGGCTATGTGTGGTCTGTTGTATTTGATTTTATTTGATTCGTGCACCACTTATATATAGTGGGTTAGCTATTTCCCCTGTCCTGTCCTGTCTACCTAGATTCTACTAGTAGGTGCTAAAGGAAAATACAGAAGACAGATCGGGTTTCTATATTTACTTTACACTTTACACACTGTGATAATATTATGGCTGAAGATTTGATTTCTGAATACTTTTATAGCCTGTGGTGTGGTATGTGAATCTATGCTATGTGATTGTATTGTAGAAAAACAGCACAGGAAACACACAAAAGTCTTGCTGACTACTAGATAGATAAGTCTAAGACTTTTATTGATGTGTAAGCTCATTCATTCATTTGACAGTACTTGTCATGCTTGGATCCCAAAGGGTTAGTGTGATGTACCAAATACGCAAAATGCTTAGGCCATTATGAGATAGACAATTAAATAGTGTAACAAATGATGGCAATTGGACTTCCAAGTTTGGGATCATGATAGTACCTGATTATTTAATTATTTTTACAGCAAAGAAAATTGCTTAGAAATTTTCAGGAAACGAAATTGGAAAAAGAAACTATCTCCTTTAATCTACTTGAAGATAAATTACCTTGTCCAAACTATATCCAAACTTGATACATTTTTTACAAGATTTTTTAGCTAAGGCAAACAGTATAAACAGTACAAACAGCAAGAAATACATCTTAGCATCTAAGAAATACTATGTAATTATACACTCGAGACAAAAAGAGAAAGCAACCAAAACTTGCTCTTGCAATTTGTAATAATAAGTAATGAACTTCTTGAAAATACAAACAAGCCAAGCCCAGTGAAATCATCCATTACAAGAAATCGAAGCCATTACCACTGTTAATACCTCTTTTAAGCGCATTGGGCATTATTTTCTTAATTTTCTTTACTGCTTACTCTCTGTAGAAATCGTGCAACGTCAGTTTTCATGGTGGGAGAAACTTATTAGAATTCCCGGAAGATCTTCTCCTGCCATTCAATAGATCTTAATGAAAAGTAGTTAATTAAAGAGAATGAAAGAGCATTCGCTCAATACTCTCTTCCTATAGTATTTGCAGCTAACAAAATTGAAGAATAGACAAGACTTTCTTCAATTTTCTACGAAATCTAAACAGTGGAGGATTGGCTGAGAAACTTAGTGGTAAGTCTTTCTTATCGTTAAGTAAGCAAAGGTTTGCCACTTATTAGATAAAGTAACTTATGGACTTAAACCTTAACCTGTCCGCTCTGTTTATTTAGCCTACTTAAAATAAGTTCAAAAGTTTCGATTAGGAACCTCCTCTAATAAGAATTGTGTCTGTGGTTGAGTCGACTAAATTCAAAACACATTAGTATCTCCCTCGTAAGCAAGAATTAGCTATTCTGGACTAAATCTTAACCAGATTTCCTCTTTCAAGATAATCACTATGAAAACAATAGTGCTCAAGCATACGGGAGATACAGGATACACATTGTCATCAATAGGTCGAAAAACAACTTTATCGAATTACATTTTACTAGGAAAACGAAGACATTACCACTAATTTTGACTTCGTGTTTAATCTTCTTTAACTCCTTATTTTCTCCACCCTTTTAGCTGGATTAGCAAATTAGGAACTGTAATTTCAAAGTGCGTAAAATCACCACCTAAAACTGTAGGTGCCCCATTTCTTCCTACTTTTGTTAGCAAATTTTATTTAACATGGGTTTCCGTTAGCACTTACCTTTTGAAGATATTTCCCGTGATAAGTAATTGTAATTGCATTACTTTCCATTTGTCAATAAGGATGTCAAATAAATTCAATAAGTGAGTATCCAGGGATAGAAAGATAACAAATATATTGTGAATACACAACACTAGCAGTATAAAATACTTTTTGTGTGAACATGCAAGGGTTTATTCAGATAAAAGCCGAAGTCCAGCCATAGGCAATACAAGAGAAAGTTAACCTCTAACTACCTGCATTAGATTAAACGCTATTGAGTTAAGGAACAACGCCTCAAGAATCTTCAAGCCTTTTATCTAGCCAAAAGTACTATTTCCAGGCATACAATAGAAGTTAGACGGTAAAATGGTATTAGAAAGCAAAGAAATAAGGCAAAATTCACTATAAGGAATACAAAAGCACGTACAACTGGCAACAGGGTTTCAAAAGAAATTCAGGATCCCATATAATGTAGAATTAAATACAGCATTGCCATCAGTCGTAAGGGGTTTGAATTTAGCATTATAACTTATGACCTTTTTGTCTGTTACAATTTGGATATTTGGATATAGTGTATGTATTATGTACTCGTATATGTGTAGATGATTCAATAACCTTAGTCACTTTAGTTTATGTAATAACCAATGCAATGCTCATGGTATCTACCTGCTCAACAAAGACACAACATAACACGGCGAAAGTAGAGCAGAACGGAACAAATAGTGACTAACTGCATTGAATTGGTTAGTTTGAGTACGAATGGGTGATTGTCAAGACAAGATAGTAGTTTTCCCCAGAAGTCAAGTAAATAAGCAAAGACGAGAAGATTGGAGCTCATTGGAGCGAATAGGTTACGCCGCTTTATGTATGTAAGCATAGCTACTACGTAACTTGTATACTTATATCCACTACATCGGTTTTAGTTTTAGCTTTACTTCTCCAATATTACTTTTTTGTTTTGCTTTCACTTCCGACACTAAATATTGTGTAGTGTATTTACTATAGGCGTTTGGTGAACTGAACATATGTAGTATGTAGGCAGTAGCTGAACCGTGTTATAAAATAGGTTTTCTATGGCCCCTCGTTAGTAGTTGTATTTTATTTTCAGTAGAAAACTACTTTACTGTTCTGCTACATACTAGAAGAGTAAACAAGTTGAGTTCAGTTGTTGAATTTAGTTAAGTTGCTGAATTGAATGTAAATACGATGATTACATACAGATGAATGTCTGTTGTGTATGTTCTATTGACGGTAGAGGTATTCTAAGAATAACAAGCGTCTACTAAATGTTTTTCTATGTATATGTAGACAGTAGACAGTATACATATACATCCATTAACTTTAAGCTTCAATCAAGCTAATACTTATTACATAGTTTCTCCTACAAATACAGTTTAGCTTAGCTTCTTCTTTATTTTACCGTTGTACAGTAAATAGTTCATCCCTATTCTATCTGTATGTAAGAGTTCAGCTCAGTAGTCTGAATTAAATAGCTTAGTTGCTGTAAACATTACTGAAGTGATGTAATGTTCAGTTGGAGTTGGCGAAACACAAAATATACAACTGCTTTCGGGGCTTTAGTAGCCTAGATAGGTATTAGTTGATAGATACAGTAGAGCAAAACAAAACAGACTAAACTAAGATCAGACACAGAAAGCTAAGCAAAAAGTCGACTTTCTTGCACAGGCTGGCATGGCATGGCAGGCAAAATGTCATGTCAGCAGTTTTATATTTGCTCTACTCATTCAAAGACAGGGAAAGGACTTTGCTTCGTTTGCTATTTGCAAATATGTACATATATACAGAACCATACATTTACAAATTACTTATTATGCCTTCGGTAAATATTATACAGAATATTTTATCTCTATTCATGGTAGCTGTAATCAATACGTGTTAGTTGGGAACAATTTTGAACTATAAAATTAGTATTTAACTGTATGTAGTTTACTAATAATATTATGCATGTATTAAAGCAGGTAGAAAATAGCACAAATCTACGCAATACTGTCAAAGTTTACCTGAGTTTCCTGAAAATTATAAATTCGGCTCTCACCACATACCATTTGTAAGCCACGGTTGTAGGCTGTAGATTAATGGAATTGTCAGTGCGGCGCAATGTGATAAACAGTAATTTTATAGTATACCTATATAGTTACTGTAGTTGTAGTCCACCTCAAAACAGATAACAGTTGTATTGTGGTTTAAATCTGGTTTTCTATGGTTTTCTAACTTGTTAGAAATAAATGGCATTGCATACCATAGAATTCATGTACTGATAGTATGTATACACATTTATTTACCATAGCAAGCAATAGCAATGTTACAAATGTTCTTCTGACCAAAGAACTTATGTAGCTTAGTGTAGCTATGTACTACTACTATATTCTAGTTTGAGTAAGTAACAATGAAAATGGACAGGAATAGAACAACAGAAGAGTCTCTCAGTTTGGTTGGACTTGGAGGATAAAAGTCTATATAGGAACCACTACTGACAGTTGTGTTTTGCACAGACTTTAACTGAACATTTGAACATACACATTTTAATGGATAGCCAGAACTTTAGGTAGGTAGTAGGTAGTAGGTATGTATAGCATAATGTGTGCGGTTTGTTGAAATTGTTCAATGTAGTCTTATGTGTTGCGTAAGTGTATGTCCGGATTTATATAGAGATTTGTATAGACGAACGTATACAAGAATTGTTAAGAGATAATCGAGAACTAGTGCAGGCCAGGACGAGAGGAATAGCAAAATCTACTGGACAATGCATTTCAACCAAACTACGGATATAGGCAGAAGCCTTATAACGCGTATTCACTTTTACTATCCAAACCAACATAAATACATTAAGCAACTGTAGTCTTCCTAATGGCAACTCCATTAATGAAAGCTCTTTCAATTACTCTAGTTGTCGTTGTTGGCTACTCCAGCTAAAATTGATCTAACTGAACAGAACGGAACGACCAGCAAGTCTTTTGTAGTAGTCTCATCGCAACCCTTCGTCTTTTTCCGTTGTCTGCTCTGTCCACAATGCTTCTTTACCATACCTAAATATAGAGATACAATTGTTTGTGTGCAACAACAACAACTATAAGATCAATATTTTATATTGGCACTACGTTACTTATTTATAAAGGTACTTTAAAATGAATTGATGCATTTCATCTTTAAATTCACATTTATTCTTGGTTATTTAATGAGTAAAATTAAATGCGTGCGAATAATTTGTGTGCTACATATGTTAGGTATTCGATGTGAAAAGTGCGGTTGACTTGCGTTTCTATGATTTAATTACTGCAACTACAATAACAGCACATCCCGAAATTTTTTGCATTGCTCTCTGAACTAGTCTGAGCTATTACATCAGAACATCATCACTGCTCCTACCTATGTTATACTACTGAATCGCTATTA
Source organism: Tomocerus mixtus (assembly GCA_034694165.1). NCBI lineage: Eukaryota > Metazoa > Arthropoda > Collembola > Entomobryomorpha > Tomoceridae > Tomocerus > Tomocerus mixtus. Next base: position 9,449 of record JAQFYC010006549.1, read on the forward strand.
ATACAACACCTAGTGTAGTGAAGTTAGTAGAGCAATATAGGAAAGTTCTGTATCAGTGTGCCCAACTACTAAAAACTATTCATGGGAAAATTATTACTTTGTAAATATTCCAGCACTACAAAATTCCCAGTTCTGTTGTGAGTGAGAAGAGAGCGAAGTTATTCTGCGAAGGTGAAATAGCGAATGTTATTCATTTTATTTGATGTGATGTAGTTTCATCTTCCTCTGTGCAGTACAACATTCTACATAAATATTCGTAAGTCTACTGTGATGTCTACGACGTAATATTAGGTAGTATAAAAAGTCATGCTGGTACTTTTATAAAGTAATGTGCATTCCCCATCCATTCATTTTGATTTCATTAGATAGGAAAAAGACTGCGTGCGTGAGTACAATACATGAATTGTAGCAAATCATCTCAAAGCGCTCATCAAAGTCACAATAATCATGAACAATTCATTCCTTTCTTGGGCTTTGCTACCATTTTCCCAGTTTTTTAACGAGACAACTAGAAAACGAAAGAACTGACCTCAACTCACCCACTCAAACATAAAGAACATTCTGTAATACCCAATTTGCCTTGGCATGGCACGCCAACTTGAGCCACAAAATTCAAAGCAGTTATGTGAAATAATGGCAGTTTTTGCATAACTAGTTCAGGGAAATACTACACAAGTATTAGCACGTTACAGAACATAGCATAGACTACTTACTTACTTATATGAACGAGGGATGTAATAAAGTCTCATAGAATATACTCTTGCGTACCGTTTTATGTGATGAACATACTACAGAGTAGTGTCTTGTTATCCTTTTACTGTTATTCGGTTCCGTTGGGTAAAACTAGAGTGCTGTGCTCCTCTTTTTTGTCTTTCCCAACAGCAACTCTTTCCTCGTCAATGCAGACGAGTTAGTTCAGTTGAGCTGAAAAAGTTGAGCAATGAATTCCACCAAATTGCGAATAACTAGTCAGAGTCGGAAAGAGTTGGAAGTTTAAAGGAAAGAGATGCATACTGGTATTAAGCATCTTTATGCATGGTACATGTATTCTAAAATATAACGGGTACTATGAATAGACCACGTACTGTATACCAGTATATACATATAGTAGTGTGCGTATATCTTTGAAACAATTCGTATATTATCTTTAGTACATTTTTTAAAATATCGTTTATAAAAGACATGTTGCATTCCGTTTTCAGGAAAAGAACATTATATAATGCTATTTTTAAGCATAAATATTTCTACACAAAAATAGATCTTCAAAGTTGCATCTTAAAAGGCAAAGTTAAATTACCTGTAGGATATTTTAATTATAATAGCATACAAATGTAGATTTTATTTATTATTTCAGCATAATTTATTTTACTTATTGATAAAGGTAAAATAAACATCTTCGTTGATGAGTTGTGCTCATTTATTGTCTTACGGATGTGAAATAAATGGAGCATTTGAAATTATATGTACACTAACCATGCAAATAATATTTTGGCAGACATTTCTTTTCTGTCAAGTCGTCTTCCTATCTCCCTTATTATGCAGCTTGTGATTTGCTAAGTGAGCAGAATATTTTTTCTCTTAGTAAAGTGTTCTATATATACGTATTTGTATATGTATGAATATTTCCATTATTCCACTCATACATATTATTTTGACGCGAAATCTACCTATCCAATGTAGCACTGGTGGAAGTGTACTGTAATATCTACATTTGTTTTCATGACTTATCAAACAGTATACTGTAATACATGATATCTCTATATCAGTAGGCTGGGTTTAACATCAAATCGCAAAGAACTAACTGACAATCGGAGAAAATGATAAAACCAATCTATCCTTATCATAACTGTAGCCTAAATGGTAAAACTTGCTTGCAAGGTGATATTACAAATGACATGTACATACATTTTGTTACTGGGCCAAAGATACAGTAGTCGTTTATAAACTTCTTGCTGCATCGGTATATTCACATAACAAATAGACTCAATGACATGCTGAAGCCTTGTTATACTTTCTTGCTTCTCTAGAATTAGCAGGATATGAATGGCAAAAAAGTAGTTCCAGACTTCAGAATAACTTCTACTCGTACTATCTATTTATTTCCCAAATCAATTAATCGTGGAGTGGAGATTAGCTACTTGGAAGGAGAAACATTCTCTAAAATCAAACAATTACAATTAGCATTTATTTGTGTTTGAGCTCATTCTGTATGCATTGGCATTGAGCAATAGGTGTGTAAATATGCATAGAATGCTACATTTTCTAATGCACTTGACTTTTACAATGAATGACAATACAAGATGTGTTAGGGCAGGACTAAAGGACGGGAAAAATTGGGAACTCAATTACTTTTGTTGCAAGTTGCAATATTATTTTATGCTGGCTACCTCGCCTGGAGGTAACAACTACACCCCACTGTTTAGATATTCATACAGAGAAGGGATCTAAATTACACGTTCTAGTCAAGGTTAATAGATGTATATACTGATAGAGGTTTGGCTAATAAATACTTATTTTAATCACTACGCGACCCGTGACGT
>JAQFYC010006550.1:0-11986 GCA_034694165.1 Tomocerus mixtus
CAAAAGTACACAATAAAAGTCTAAAGCAAACTCAGATTATACATTATATTAGTAGATTTAGGTAGTAGATATTATTAGAAAGACACAAGTAGCATAACAATAACTATTTCATAGTCCACAATCAGAACACTAATCACACTCATACCACAACTTCGATTTCCCCATTCCCCTCTGGTCACTCAACCTCTATTTTTAATTGTATGTCCCCACTTCTTACCGGTGCTTATTTTTATGATAGCAAACTTTTTCCTTGTCAACATAATATAAATATTTTTCATTTTCTTATATACCTCCAACACTGTAAAACAGAATGCCATCAATATAGCTTTTAGTGTTTCTACTTTGAACAAATATTTTACTTCAAAGAAGAAAGGGATAAATGAAGTAATTATTAAAAGAGCAAAAATCCAAAAAATTGTAGATATATTGGACTCCTGGAATGATATTGATTTGAGGGGCGGAACTCTCAAGCACCACTTACATTCTGTAAACCCCACTTTCATTGTTGATTTCAGTTTCCATAAATATATTCCAGATTGATCAATTTGGAATAATTTATTTCGGAAGTAAGACACGACTATAAAATTGGACGCATCCTGCATCAAAAGCATCCCAGATGTTTTGGAAAATACTGCCTCCTCCGGAGTTCCCATATACAATTTCTTTTTTGGACGAATGATGATGCCTTTCTCATTCTTCCAGTGATTATTGTGTGTGAACGAAAAAAGTTTGCTTTGTTCATCGATATACATTGAATTATTGCACTCCGAGATAAATTCCTGATGGCTAATCTGAGGGAAACCGGGATTCATTTTGTGTTTTTCGCGAAGTGTCTCTTTCAACAGTTCCATTTTGTGATGAGAACGACTTTCCACAATATTCTTCCTTATTTGATGGGTAAGCGATATTTCGTCACTGTTGATAAACTTGAACAGCTCTAGAAATTTTGTTTTACTAAGTATTTTGAAAGTTTCGCCAATTGCAGAATTGCCAACATTCGCCTCGAATATCGTTTCCAGTTCTTGAAATAGTTGATAGTTAATTATACTAGGTTTTACATTTCGCTTCTTTAAATTATTTATTTTACTTTTTTCATAAAGGAAACACAATGATGGAAAAGCAGAAGTTTTCCAACACTGCCGTATCATCGGCAGACTATACTGTTCATCAATTGGCATGTAATAATATCCCATAAAGTTGTGATATAATGTTGGTCCCGTTGAAACTGAATTGTTATTTGTAATCAAATCATTTATGGATTGAAACCTTTTAACAGGAGGTTCCTTAATTATATCAGTGACAACAATTCCCTTGTAGGCATTTGTGAGGACAACGAACATCAGGAGAAAAGGACCGATGATCAGTTTGAGCCATATTAATTTCCGGTACTTAGATGGTAGTGAATAACTAATTTCAAGGATATATGCATAAATTAGCAAAGGAAATGTAGTCAAGTTGGAGATTTCTTGTAAATAGAGCACCACGGATGAAATCGAGATGACAAAAATGCATGTGACCACAATTCCCACCCAGGACTCCCATTGGTAGGGACGAAGATATCCGTAAAAATTGTACGTGTCTTCCCCTAAAACGCTGCATGAAATGAAATTGTAGCCGTCTTCAAAATTGGGAATGTACATTTTAATACGAAAGTATTTGTGCCTGTATTTCCCCGTTGGTTGTAAATTTGTTGGTTTTTGAATGGGGTCATTATTTATGTAATCCAAAGGCACGTCAATTCCTAATGTCAAAGAAATACTGCTGCTAATATCGCAGTTTATCGTAGATAGTGTCATATTCGGTACGATGTCAAAGAATATGTTAGCAGTTGTCCAAATCGGAAGTGGGTAGAATCGGCGATTTGAATTTTGTTTAATCCGTCTTAAGCACTCAGAGATAAATTGATCCCTCTGGTAAAATATGTTCACATTTAGGGAATTGTGAATGCCCCCATTACTATAACCCATGGCCATCGATCGGAATATCTCCGTTAATTTATTTCTAGTCATTCCTTTTGTCGTTTGATTCAAATTTATCTTAAATATTTTATCTACGTATTGATTCACGTATCTGACATACGGCTCATAGATATTTTTGACTTTTTTTGTTACCCCACATGTGCCACAGATTATGAAAATATCTTTGTTGTGTCCCATGGAATGAATGTAAAACATTTTTTGAGTAGGATCATTAAAAGAAGGCAGTTGGCGGAAACTTTCCTGATCCTTTTGGTACATATATAACTCTGATAAGAAATATGATTGCGATGACTTATTTTTCAGTAAATCTTCTTTTACGAGAATGTGCACCGAAGAACACTCTCCACAGGTGTAAACATTGTGCTCTGGAGAGAGTATTTCAGTGTCCAAATTTTGTATTAGGGGTGTGAGGAAACTTTTCGTTATTAATTGGGTGAACATTAGTTGAGTCTTGCTAGTTATATCTAAATTTAGAGCAATATGAGATAAACAATTTAATTTCTGAGGTATTTCATAAAAGGGAAAAGAAAAGTTTCCCTTCTTTTGCGCAGTTAGCTCTTCATAATCACAGATACACTCACTGGGATCAAATAGACATAGTCTACGCCTTTCTAAGCTAAAAATATCATACCCCCTTTGACAATACACAAGTGGTGCCCAGCGTTGTTCAACAATATCATATCTTGTGAGCGTATGCGGAATATCCTGGACGGAGGCAAGTTCTTCAATGTTTTCTGAAACATCTTCGTCATTATAATCCAATTTGTAGATTATAATATTAACGTAACATTCCCCTTCTAAATTTACCAACTGCGTTAGTTTTCCCCCTTCCACAATATGGAAAACAAGAGCTACATTTATAATATTTATAATGAAGATGATTGTTGTTCTTAGTGGAGCCATTGTTTTTTTAGTTTTGGTTAGTAATGTAAATTATGTCTTGCCACACTCAAATAGTAACAGACGTTTAATAAATTCCATGAACTGAAATGTCTCAGTTTAGTTTATTTTATGAAATTTTAGGAATGGCCTAGTTGTGTCAACAATTCATGTCATGCATTAACTATGTTTTGTTTTTAATGTTTCAATGTAATTATCGAATTATAAATTTAATCGCTTTCTATCGTAATTCAAGATTTGTAAAATGGCGTTCTAAAAGAATTATCTATTGCAATAATGTTATTAAAATTAACTAGGAATGGTTTACATTCACTAAAGCGAATTTTAAAACCAATCGTAAGTAAGACAGCAAAACTGGCCATTAAGTTCAGGTCTCTGATTTTGTCGAAGAGGTCTATATTTGAGAAAAGAAGTGAACGGAAAATAACGTGTGTTGGCGAAATGTATCTTAGCAAAACGTTCACGGAAGAATTAAGCTCTCCTTAACGTCTATATAAAACCGCTTTCGCTGGATTTGGTCGCAATCTTTCAAAGAAAATAATTGTGGAGTACTATTCATTGTTCTGACAAAGTGTATAATGTTCCAATAATTATTACCAGTAATAAATAACTTTACTGATCTCCAATTATTATGTACCGTCAGGTATATACCTGACGGTACATTTATAATATATATTATCATATCATCAATGCTGTCTGGTAGAACGTGTGTGTGTGTCCACGCTCTAACTTTCGAACGCGTCAACTTTTTACAATTCTGTTTTCAGAATTCGAAGGAGGAGGTAAAAAGTAACAACCGCAATGTTTTTCAGCCAAATTGGCCACACCCCCATGGAGTTCTGGCCACGCCCACTTATTTTTTAAATAGAAACATATGGCAAGTGGGGTATCGTTTTAAAGGTGTTGATGTAAGGAATTCAAATATGAATATTAATTTACCCCATACATGGGGCACAGTGAGATTTTAAGGGGAAAATCTCTCTGGCGGTACATAGGGACACCGGTTGGTTCGGTTTATTCTTATATTGCTGAATTATCTTCAACCTCAGTGTATTTTGGCTCCTTCAGTTGGAAAACTGTGATGTAACTATTGGAATAATAAAACTGTTACATATTTGGAAATGGGCCTAGTCAGATTAAATACAAAAATGTTCAAACATTTCCGAGATCTATTCATTTTATTTGAAATGATTCTAATGCACCACCTTTCTGCTAGATATTGATATTAAGTAGAATCTAAAGAAAATATTTAATTACCCTAATTGTTTAATTTTCTGTAGAACTATTACGAAGCATTGACTTTAAAATTAATTTTATTAAAATTGTATAAAACATTGTAAATTGTAATTTGCAAAAAAAAGTTTTCGGTTTCATTGTATCAATATCTACCAGAAACGTATAGCGTCACTTCAAGAGAACATTTCATATAAATTGTACATGCATTTGAGCGTTTTAAATATTGTCCTGATGAATGCCTTAATTGATACGCACATATATACTGTGTCCTAGGCGGAAGAAATACGGCATCATTAGTTCCGCAACGGATTGCCTCATTAACTGAAGCTTAATTCCTTATTAAAACTTGTGCAAATTTATTTAGCATATTATGTGTAAATGTTTACTTATATTGGCTAAGTTGGCAGCGATAAAAAGTTTGAATAAACATATTGACGGAGTCTCCATTAAAATTTTACGCGAGGTATGTTCTTGTAAAGTTTCTTTAATACGAATTTATATTGTTTTCGTATATAAAATTTGTAAAACAAATTCGGCAAATGAACTTAAAATGAAAATTTTCTAACTTTTATAAGCAAAGTAGGTAGTTAAATTCTTTATTGAGCTTCCTTAAATTATAAATCCATACAATCAAAGCTTTTGTATTTACAAAATTAAATTGTTTATTATGTACCGTCAGGTATACTATCAAAAGATCAATGCTGTCTGGTAGGACGTGTGTGTGTGTGTCTCTGTGTCCAGACTAACTTTTGAACGCGTCAACTTTTTTCAATTCTGTTTCCAGAATTCGAAAGAGGAGGTAAAAAGTAACAACCGAGATGTTTTTCAGCCAAATCGGCCACACCCCCATGGAGTTATAGCCACGCCCACTTATTTTTTAAATAGAAACATATGGCAAGTGGGGTACCGTTTTAAAGGTGTTGATGTAAGTAATTCAAATATGAATTTCAATTTAGCCCATACATGGGGCAATGTGAGAATATGCCATTTTATGACCTCTGAAGGTACATAGGGACACCGGGATCGGTTTATTAACTGCCCAGTTGTGAGTGTAGAGAATTGGATTACGAATAATATATGTACATGAATCAGTATGAATCTATCAGGACGAAATGCGCATCTCTACACACTCACTAATTACCAACATACATATATGTAAAGTTTTTTGATTTAGTTGTTAATTTATTAATTACAATTTACTGTTAATATTAAATTTAAATAATATAGCTGATACGCTAGTAAAATATTGTGGATTTGGCAATTCCTACGCCTATTTACTCAGTCCCCACACCCTTCGACAATGCACTGACCACATAGTTGTAAATATTATTTAATTTTAGCATACAATTACCATCAATCTCAAATAGAGTACAGAAGTCATCTTTCGATAAATATGTTGGTTATATAATTAATCAAATATTATTATGTATTCCTAAAACTATCATAAATGTTAAAATTAAGATAAAAATGCAACCAGTCTTTTCAGACACAGTGCAGATTTCAGTTTGAAATAATCAATGACATTTTGTTAATTAATTTGGTACAGAACTTATTAGACAGTAGACCTGAGCTGTGCAATGCACCCCTGACCTTAATCCTCATCCTAGATTGGATTACTTGGGTTTTAGAAATATGTTGGTTTGGCATATCGTTTATTTAAAAATAACGAATGGTTAACGTTTCAATAATATTGCTCTGGCTCTGACTGGGCAATATAAATGCGCTGCAAAAAGCGATATAAATACTACAAGAGAATGTGTCTTGAGAAAGCAAAGCTTATGAAGTCTTATAGGTCATGCACTCGTGGTGTGCAGGCCAGATGCGGTCATCTCTAGAAACAGGTTTCTGCCTCAAGACTTTTCGTCGATAATATTCCACAATCCGCACTACTCATTTCTTTCTTACTACTTCTTACTTACTACATCCATCCACATGCAGGCAAAGTCAAGCAAAGCAAGGATTCAAGGCAGGTACACTAGATAGAAAAGAATACGTGAATAAATGTATTATTATAAGATAGCAGAGCAACCATATAACACAACACTCCATTCCATCCCATAGCCGAACTTCAAGAATTAGGTAGATTCAGATTCAGAGGAAGAGACGTTAGTAGAAGAAGAACTACCAAAATCTAGATTGTCGAATCTCACTTCGCCCCACATAATACAGTCCGTTTTGGGTCAAATCTCACATCGCCCCACATAATATAGTCCGTTTTTGGTCAAATCTCACATCGCCCCACATAATACAGTCCGTTTTTGGTCAAATCTCACATCGCCCCACATAATACAGTCCGTTTTTGGTCAAATCTCACATTGCCTCACATAATATAGACCGTTTTTGGTCAAATCTCACATCGCCCCACATAATATAGACCGTTTTTGGTCAAATCTCACATCGCCCCACATAATATAGACCGTTTTTGGTCAAATCTCACATCGCCCCACATAATATAGACCGTTTTTGGTCAAATCTCACATCGCCCCACATAATATAGTCCGTTTTTGGTCAAATCTCAATTTACCCCAATAAGTTGGGGCATTGTGAGAAAGCAAAATTTATCTTTGAATTGAAATCCGTTAACACAATTCAAAAAGGTTGAACCGTTTAAAAGCTACAGAGTAGTTTATCTTATAAGGTGTATCCCCTGTACCCCTTGGGGTAGTGTCCGATTGACCCCGTTTTCATACCCCTGAGAGCGATGATATCATTGAACATTTATGCCAAGTTTGGTTGAAATCCGTCCAATACTTTAAGCGTTATTTTGTATACGGACGGACAGACGGACGGACTGACTGTACGAATCCATATCCAGCTTCGCTGGTAATAATATATAATAATAATTATGTAATAATTAGATTCAATATTTATTTATAGACTAATTTTATGCTGATGTGACAGTAAGTGATAGAATAGTGTAGTACATAAAATAGCCAGTAGTAATTTCTTCATATTAACAAACGCACAAAGTAAGTAATTAAGGTTTATTAAATTGTCAAAAAGGCACAATTGTAAATAACAGCGATTACAATATCAGTTAACAACAATCGTTAACGATATTAACACTATTGTATTTATCTTAGGAAATATAGGCGTGCACTAGGTGATGTTCTTAGTCAACTATATAGGCACACATGTATCCAGCATTAAGTATTGTATATTATATTTAATAATTATGTATTATCTTATCACTCACAGAAATGTCAGCAGGTCAGGTACATAAAAATATTTTGAATGTTATATTGTGTAGAGATAATATATTTATTTATTCGAATTCGCAATATTGATCGAATTCACTTTCAGTTACGGCACGGCCCCTCCTCCCTTCAAAAAAGTAGAATTCTCCCTTTTTGTCGACAAAATTAGAAAATTCGGAATTTGAAAAATGTTCTCTGTTTTCCCATGCGAACTGCCCAATGACTAAAAAGGCATAAGAGAGATTTCCATTTAACAAAGCAATGAAATTATCCAAATCTTCAGCGCAAATAAGGTCGTAGAAAACAACAATAGTTTCTGCTTGAAATTTGCCGAAAATTTCTTGATATGTGGATAAGGGGGAATACTCCCGGAGAAAAAGTTTCTGTATGGGGTAGGGAATATCCCCTTTTATGTTTAATGCGCTTAAGGTCAGATTTTTTAGTCCTATTGGCAATTCATTCAGACTAATTTCGTCGTCAGGAGGCCAGACATTTTCTTCGAAGCACAACTTTAAATCCTTTATATGTTCATTGCTTGAAAAATAACGGAGCTTTGACACACAATCTTCCCCCTCCAGGGACAACTTTGACAAATTTGGGAAGAAGAATGCCGAGTCACTAATAAGTTCCGTTTCCACACCTAAGTGAAGAGTGCGAATTGCCAAAGGATTATAAATCAAGGAAAGGTCCACTTCCATGTCTACTAAACAAAGCTCCTTAATTTCAATTTTATTCCTGCAAGGGAATGGTAAACCATCCAAGGACAGCGTTTTTATTTTCCAATTACACATCTCCCAATGTTGAACATCGACATACCTTAATGATACTATTCTTTCAATTTTGTTTTCACTTTCTTTGCCAAAATCAGAAAAGTCCAACTTTAGCGAGCTGCTGCTACCCCAGTAAACCTTCAGATCAATTTCTTGTGTGTTACCCAGGTCAAAAACGGAATTGACAAGAAATTTAACTGATTCTCCAGTTCTGGGGTCAATATATTGATTAACAGGTCCTAGACTAAGTTTCTTTGGTGCTAATCGAGTTTTAACTTCTTTTAGAAGGATCACACAATTATTTAAATGAATATCCTGGACACTTGAAGAAATATTTTCAAAAGACAGACGGAATTCGACGTTTGCATATTTAGGGAATGAAATGTGAAGTTTTGATAGGTGACGTAGAATAAATGGATTGAAGTCAGGAAATATTCTCTCCTCCTCTTTGCAAATCATTTCACATCCAATTTCCAACTCCTCGATGTAGTCCTTCAACTTTTCGATAAAATTTCTTAGTACAAGTGGTTTAACCCTTCCGGAAAATGCAAATGCTTTGTAGAGTGTATTTTTTGGTCCACATTTCTTGCACCTCGAAGAAATCTCGTCCATTTTCATTCTGGCCTCGTCATTTTCGGGATCAGTAAAATTGAATATCACTTTAGCATTTTTGCGTAACACTTCTCTTCCAAATTTAGCCCACAAATGGTGAATTAAACGACAACTTTTGATGTCCTCAACTTTTAAAAATTCAAAAAGATGTTCCACCACCTAAAAGTATTTATTTTTCAAATTTTATATTAATCTGCATCGTATGTACTACAGCGTAGATATATATAGTAAATCATGGAATGAGTAAATATATTTGAAAGATATCTTACGTACGTATTCATTTTTCAGCACCCTATGTAAATCAGCTCCACAGCTCTGACTTGTCATTTCGTCCATAATGTATTGTCTATTTCAATAATAAAACAGATGTTACCAATTACCAATGCATATTGTTTCCAACTTTTCTAGAACATAAATGTAAATAAAGAAGTTTGAAATAAAATCTAATAAATAAATAATTTGCTGAAACAATTATAAAAGGTTTATTATTACCATTGCTAAACAATAAACACAGTATGGTTAATAAGGTACATACTTAATATCTTAGAAAAAAGTAAAATTATTGGAATGAATATTTGAAATAAAATCAAACTGTTGAATGTGTCTAAATGGAAAACACGTGATTATCATTGTTCATCCTATTTGAGCGCGGTTATATTTTACAGTGCATTTTCTGTCTGGCAGTAATTAAAATATTAACTTACCCCTAACATCTATTGTGACTTAGAATTCTATGAACACCTGAAAATGTAATATGGACAAATGGACTTGCTTATAAATACTTACCCATGGTTTTTGGCCGAAGCCGACATGCATAATATATCCTTTAACCAGCATACTTCTATGTATAAAGTAGATAACTGGGATTGGAAAATAAATAGACTCAGGAAAACCTTTAGGAGTATGTCTTTGCATAATAAACTAAAAATGACCTCACCCCCTTCGATTTGGATGCAAATCTCAAAAAGACTGTCTAAAATAAACAAATGCACAAATTCAGCGGCCAAATCTTTTTTAAAAAATCCAGGGGGACCCTTGAGGCCTTTCCAGGGGTCCGAGTTTGGGGGAAAGCCAATTTCTACATCCGTCAGCTTAAATAAATGCGGTTTTTTTGGTAAATTAGTAGAAATATGTGGTCTATCGAAACAGGTTGACAGTGACCCTATCCAACATAGGCCTAAACCTAACGGAGATAAAAGCAAAGCGGGACACCAACCATAATATCCATTTTTTGAAGGAAATCAGGATTGGGAATATGGCAAAATCCAATTAGTATATTTAATATTTGTACAACTGTCTATGATTCCAAAATATTGATGAAAGTGGTAATATGCTACTTACAAACCCCATTCTGCTTTTCCATTCAAAGTTCCCCACGAGTGTAGATTTCCATATTACATGCATTATTACTTATTGCCTGAACATCAAATCACCAATGGAGGTCGGAGGGAATGCAAAACGTACCTTAAAGCATTTTCGTGGCAATTAATAATTAAATGCGTACATTTTAAATGTGTCAGTAATTCAATTTTGTTTATTTACAAGGCTAAAACATTATTTTAAGACTGTATTAAATGGTTGGATTCCAAAATGTATTTTGAAGGTCTCAGAAATTAACAGTAATGTATAAACTAATGTTAAAAGTATAAATAGAAGTGGTTCCAATGAAAATTGTAATTAAAATTTATATTACGTAAAGGGCAGGCATTCTATCGTATATTTAAGGTTCCGTAATTTTGTTTTTCTTTTAATCTAGCGAATATGTTCAAAAGACGACTATAATTACTAAGTTATTATATGATGACTTCTGTGCCTTTTAAAGCCCGACCCTCCTTCCCTTCAAAAACATAGGCTCCTGCCGGTCTGTCCACAAAAGAATACAAATCCGACCTTTCAAACTCCTCCCAGCGTTCCCAAGTAAAATCGTCAATGAATAAGTAGCGGCAGGGGATATTTGCATTCAGCAGAGGTACTACGCCATTTATTTCTTCTTCCCCCCTGAATTCATAACCGTGAAAGCCAATGGTTTCTGCTTGAAATTTGCTGGCGACTTCTTGATACTTCGTCAAAGGATAATATTGTTCAAGGTGCAAATGATCTAATGGGTATATTCCGTTTCCGTTGTCCGTTGATTTCTAGTGTACTCAGTGTAAGCTTTTTTAAACCCTTTGGCAAATCATTGAGATCCACGCTCATAGCTCTCTCATTACCCTTTTCACTGGCCAATTTCAACTCCCTTATATTCTCGTTATTTGAAAAATAATGCAGCCTGGACACACAATCTTCACACTCGAGAGTTACTTTTACCAAATTTGGTAGGAAGAAGGCGGATCCACCAGAAATATAAGTCCATGGATCACACTCCAGAATTTTAATTGCATTGAAAGATCTACTTGTGTTCTTTTTATAACAAATTCTTCAACCTCAATTCCATTCTTCCAAAGAAATGGAACATCAATCAAGGTAAGCCTTTTTATCTTCCAATTACACTTTTCCCAATGTTTTACATCCACAAACTCTAATGAGACTTTTCTTTGAATATTTTCTTCCATTCCACAGTCGGAAAAGTCCAGCAATAAGGATCCAAAACGTTCGCTGTACACTTTCAGTTCGATTTCTCTAACGGATGTCAGATCAAAAATAGAATGGAGGGAGAAATTCACTTCTTTCCCACTTTCTTTCTCAATATATTTATTTCCAGGTCCCAAATAAAGTTTATTTGGCTTCAGTCGAGTTTTAACTTCATTTAAGACAATAACACAGTCGTTTAGATGAATATCTTGAAGAGAAGATGAGTTTTCAAATGACAAACTGAATTTGTATTGGTATGCTGGACAGGAAATGTGCAGTTTAGTAAGATGATGGGGAAGAACTGGAGTAAAGTTAGCAATTTTTCTCTCTCTGTCGTTAAAATTTTCACCATCTTCTACTCTTAGGGAACATTTTATATTCAGCTCTTCGATATAGTCTTCCAATTCCTTAATAAAACTTGTTATTAAAGACAGTTTAATATCTCCAGAAAATGCAAATGCTCTAAAAAGTGAATTTCTTGGGTCGCCGCTTTTGCAAATTGAAGAAATCTCGGCCATTTTCTTTCTTCCGTCGCTTTCGCTCATTTTTGTGGCTTCAAAAAACGGAACACCTCCGTTAGTTTTAAAGTTGAAGGCAACCTGAGCCTTTTTTCGTAACATTTTTCTTCCAACATCGGTCCACGCATCAGGCGCGTAGCCTCAGATCCCTGCTGGGGGGTGCTTTGATCAAGAATTTTGTACACATAACGTATTTAATGCTA
>JAQFYC010006551.1:0-11986 GCA_034694165.1 Tomocerus mixtus
CCTATGTATATTATATTCACTATTCACGTCAGTTAAGTCAGTTTAGTTTAGCTTTGGCTTTACCATTTAGTATTTGTGTTAGTTGAGTTCTATCGGCAAACATAACCTAACCAAAGCAAACCTTTACCATACCATAGACCATAGCCATTCTACCACCACATACATCAGACCAGATACCAGACTATTGTACATGTAATTCGACGTAAAAGAGGTGTAGGAGCTATGCGGCACTAATAGTCCTATACACTACATTACCTACACTCCATTCTATTCTGTATCTAAAAATGAACACCGTATAATTAAATATAGATCCCATGGGGAAATATAATTTTGATGAACATTTTTAATGAAAAATTGACCGGATGCAGACATTGGTAATCCGGGAACCAAACCCAGAGGATGTGTAGCATCGGGATCGACACCAGTGAAAAATGCCTAAACATATTTCAGAAGAATAAAATGTTCCATAATTTAGTATGCGCTAATTAGTAGCGAGGACACAAACTATGCCGCGAAAAATTTCAACAACAAAACAAGAATTAAAAAGTTAACTGTTTACTTTATCGCCCGCTTTATGGCGCAGATAATACCCTAGTTTAATTTGCACTTAAGCCGAAATTGCTTACCAAAAATATGAGCTGTTTTATTGTGGGTGTAAAAATTCACTATTCTCGAAACAATTCATAAAAGGGGAGGTATTTATTTGGGGGAACTGAGATTGCATAGTTGTTACATTATTTAAAATTAGTTTTAAAACCATACTCGCAGGCCCCAGGGGAAACGGGTTAGAAAGGAAAATTATTTTATAGAATACGGTGTGTATAAAATAACTTTGTTGTTAAAGGTACATAACAAGGTGCACTGCACTTATGCAGGGATGAAATTAGAATACCTATTCAGCTTAAACTTAGTTTGCATTTTGTATTTCTTATACTTATAGCTCATTATTAGCTTGTTTACAATTTACGAAGTGCAATATCTGTAATAAAACTGCATTAGGTAGTAGGTAGGTAAATGTGGCCTGGCATGCATAAGTATTAGCGCTGTGTGTTATTATATTAATGTTATAAATGTAATGCAAAAGAAGTACAACAAAGATAAAGCAGAATAAGTAAGTCAGTATTATTTACTTTAATGTATGTAAAGTAAATGCAAACTAAGGAAACTCGACCAAGCTTTACTTATTACTTTTCTGCTGATTTTACAACGTTTTCTTATTTCTATGTACATAACTATCCTGACATGGCGTGGCGTGAGTTTTATATTACAAATCAATGTGTATAACTATGTATAATAGGTAGGATAAACTATAAACTTACCTAAGTGAACTTCAACATTCAACATCAACAATTTATCTACCTACTTATACAGTATTTATGTAAAGTGAAGTATCTTCTTACATAGATACTTCAATTCAAGTTGTTTTTGCTTTACTTTAGTTCTGTTTGAGATAAGACAACAAACTGGGTATAAGGTACAAATAAAATAAAGAGGGTTACATGCAATCTAATATACAGATAATAGTAATAGTATAATACACTTGGGGCAGTTAGCTAGTTCATTTCAGATCACATCAGGTGTACAAAAAACCAGGTGCAATTCTAGGATTCTGGTCTGGTTGGGTCTTTTAAATGTATACGTAACATATATAATATTTTTAAGGGTACACGGTACACTTTACACTTTATAAAGTCAAGTACATGTATGTAGTTTATGTAAAATAGGGGAACAACATTATTAGCTAAACCACAGTTAGGAAAATGTACATAATACATAGGTATATAATGTGATGCAATAAAACGATCCGTTCTTATATAAGTTATACCTAATACTAAATTATATTGTCTATAAAATATAAAAAAGTAACTCAGCTGCATATAATAATATTATTTTGACTGTCTGCGATTTAATAACTATCATTCCCACAATTTAAAGTTTAAGCGTTTAAAGTTGGGCTTGTTGAGAGATTACAGATGTAGTTAACGTTAAGTTGGTAAGTTATGAGAAAAAAGTTGAACGTGGAACATACAGGACACTTTATTAGGATCTAATGAAGAATTAAATTAATTATGTATTTATGTAGTTAGGTAAAGTGTAGACGTACAACCATTTTTTATTTAAATTGCCCATCAATCTTGTGGGTAAACCGCATTTCCTTTATATTTACCTAAGTATAGGATTTTATTTGACGACAATTCGAATTCAGCTGCGTGTAGGTTTATCCTAATCGTAAATCTAACCTTTAATGACTTCGACACAAGATTACATGCATAATTATGGGACATAATCTATGTATTCGTCAATTTAAGTCAAGTGCCTAAATCCTAACTGTTTTATGAAAGGTCTGTTATACTAATAATATTATATTACAACTTATTCAATTAAGAATACTGTTATTTATGGGTATTTAGCACATAAAAAAGTTTGTAGGTTATAGCTACCTGGTTAGTAGTAGTGATAAGGAAAGGATTAGGATTTATTTCTGAATTGAGCATAATTTAAATTTCAAAATGATGAAACTTGTAGTCTAACGAGTTTATGTGCCTATAAGTAAGAGATATAATTTTATTTCAACATCTAAATTCTTAAACTGCAGCTGTGTGGCCGATATAGATAAATATTTGATACGATCTCCATTTAGTAATGTAATAACGTCATAAATAATGACAAACTTCTTTCATTGCCTTTCAACAACGTTATGGTGCTATATGGAATGTTTCTATACATATAATACAAGAAAATTAAAGTGTATGTATATTACATAACTGTCCTGTCCTTCCGAGAAACATTTTTCCTTTGCACAATAGTGCTACTAGATTGCATTTGATTTTTTATCAACCATAGTTGCATAAAACCCGTTTCCCAAAACCAAACCAAAGTACACAAAAACGGAACAATGTTGGTAATTCAGAATTCACATGCAGAAATCTATTTGTACAGACAATGCTTTAGAATGATAATAAATAGCTATCATTTACTGACATCAGTTAACCGTGCCTATAATCTGTATTTAGGAAATGGTTTCATTAAATATTCAAATTCAAGTACAGGAAAAACTTATAAGCGTTTGGTACTAATATTACATACAATAAAATTATATAGAGGAATTCCCTTTAAAATGTTTCCAGGTATTATATATGTGTTGCTGAAACATTTATCTACCTCACGTGCGGTACATTAGGAAATTCTTTCTTTATCACAAAAATTGTGACTTTTTATGATGAAATTTTATCAAATCAGCCTTGTTTTACCCAAATACAGACGCAAGGAGCTTATTACCTACAGCAGAACGGAAATGTCGACTGATTATTAGTACTTACACATATTTCAAGAGTACCTGTAACCTAAACTTAAGAAATATTCATTTTTTTCTGTTGCAAGAGGTTTGGTTATCGCTTACGGTTATTATTGCCTCAACCATTAATTCAACTGTCAATTGTTCTCTGTTACTTTTATGTTACAGTTCTCAATTTAGCCACTAGCTATAGAAAAAGTGTGCATATTTCTTTATATATTAAAAAAACACTTCACAAATATGAAAAAAGTAACATTAGTTAGTAGCCACCTTTTTTACAGTTTTTTTCACGTAGTTTCCATCTAGCTGACAGTTACCTGTCTTGTCATGTCATGTCACGTCAGTTAAATACACCCAGGTCATAATAATAAATGTGTGTAAATATATTATGTTAATTGTAATCACTGAATTTTACTTTTGCATTGCAGTATGTTAAGTTAAGTTGTAAATTCTTGGAGCAATGCAATCCAATGAATGTTAAAGGAAAGGAAACTCCCCGTAATATGTTTTTTTCTCTTTGGTTTTGGTAGTTAAAGAGTTAAAGTTAAGTTGCCTTGTCAGCTAAGCAGCATAATGAGCTAAAAGTTGTATTTGCAATTGCAAATTGCAATATTTTGCGGCTATGTACACACAAGCCAAATTATTACGTTACAAATATGCGTTTCATTATTATTTAGTTACCAGTACCACTATACTTCAGACTTCTACTTAACTTATGATTTCCTATGGACCAAAAAACTGTAATCGTTGTAGAGTTATTAGTTATGCGCTCATGTAATTGTAGTTCATAGATAGAAGGTATAATATACAAGTAGTAAGTATGAAGTAGCAAAAGCTAAGAGAAGGAACTCTTTGGCTTTATCATTTAATAGGGAATTAGTGTGTCGACTCAGGGGTTACAAAAGTTACCACTATAACACTAAAGTTAAGGAAATGATATTAAATTACAAAGTATGTAGAATGTAGGTGTATATAATATGTACACGGTGAGTGCAGTATAGTCATGCTTGTAATAGTAATGACAAGATTAAAAATATGTAAGTATGTATGTATATGAAATATGAAATATTATGTACGTATATGTAGTAGCGTTTAGCAATACTTTTTTATAGGTATCTTGTTCCTATAAGGTATTTGTACGATGTAGTTATTAATAATAATTTATTAAAGTGTTGTGTCTAGAAAAATAGTACAATGCACACGGTGTAGCGTAATTTAATCCCACTTTTGATTTTTTGGTCTGTTGAAATGAATTGTATTATTTGTGTGTAGTATGAATTGAAGGATTCTGTTACAAATAGTGGGATTGTAATTGTATTTATAATTCAAAACTTCAAATACACTTTTAAAAGAATTTATGTGAATTAATAACATTAATAATTGTTAATTTAAAAAATATTCACTATTTCAATCATTTCGGAATTCGGAACCCAATGAGTTTAAGGGTGACTGATGTACCTCCACAAAATCATGAACCTTTTCGAATTTTAAACCCATTTGGACCTGTGACATGCAAAAATCACCAAAAATCGGGAAGTGGCAAAAATGTTACTATAGTTTGCTAACTTTGCAAAGTATAGTAACAATTTAGTTCAATTTTTGCCTTACTAGGCTGCAAGATACACCCTTGATCTCAGCTAAGTAAATTATTTTTAAGATTAGCCATTTATACTTTGATCGCATCTGCATTTACTATACTAGTATTAAATTATAGTTAACCACTAAAAATAGAAACCTGGCTCTTCGATTAACATACAACAAAAAATAAATTTTTTTTGTGCAAAAATACGTAAATATAAATACATTATATCATTTTGTGACGTATCCTGTACTGTAGACATATAGATGTAATTTGTTGTCAAGTATCAAAGTATCAACCCAGAACTGAACTCTCCTAACTTTACTTAGATATGCTAAATACATTATTATGACACTACAGGTAGTATTATAATTTATAAACATAAATGCTATAGGGAAATGCTTAACTGTGTCTCTCTAGTTGTTCTGGCCTGGCATACTATATAAATACTACCTATCTACTGTTGAATTATAATAAAGTCAACTTTGCCCTTAACTATATCATTAACACTAACATGCCTTTTTTGATTGTACCTACAGGTATAAAATCTGCCTGTGTGTAATATAATATAGTACTTAATACTGATAACAAATCCTTTCATATAGATAGATGCTACTGCTACGTCTAGCTATCTATAGTGTCATACGAATAAAGTTAGTAATCGTGGATAAGTATAAAAGTGCTCGTGTTTGCAACAACGTACTTTATTACATTGTACATTTTACGCTAAAACAAAGAAACAAGAAACAGTAGAGAAGATAATGCAGAAATGAGTTATTATATTTAATTATAAGTTTTAATAAGATATGATAATTCATGAGAATTAATTTAAGTGTATGCAACTCAGTACAGAGTACAGTATATACGTATGTTACCGGTAAAATCAGTGATAAGGCAGTAAGGGTAATGCCTAAGCAAAAACGGTAATTTCAGTTTTTGGGTCAAAACATTAATACGTCAAATTTTAAATAAATATTGAATTTACCAGTTTGATTAAGCAGTTAACGGGGAATCTGAAAAGTGTCACTTCAACCCTCTGCTATGATAAATGGCCATTTTACAACCAGTTGAATTTTAAACTTAAAAGGACTGTAGTGTCGCCATTTTTCATAGTAGAAGGTCGAGGTGACACTTTTCTGATTCCCCGTTAACTGCTTAATCAAACTGGTAAATTCAATATTTATTTAAAATTTATCGTTTTAATGTTTTGACCCCAAAACTGAAATTTTAGAAATATTACCGTTTTTGCCTAGGCATTACCGGTAATGCCTTATTACCAATGTTACCGGTAACACATATAGTTCAGGACTTCAGGACATTCATAGAAATACAGTACAGGTAGTAGTAGTAACTTTATGTTTAGTAATAGTTATACAGTAACAATAAGATAATATATGACTTACTACTACTTGATGTGCTGCTGTGTTCTGTGCAATACGTACATACAGACATAATTTAGCATTTATCTTACAACAATGTTTATTATCCTTTGATACGATACGATATGATAAGTATGCATCCCTGTGGCTATTAGTATACATTATACATACAAAGCAACAACAACGAACGTGAGCATTTATTTTACGTGTATCAAGTTATTTGAGTGTGTGAGAAAAGTGTTATTACTATTACTGCCCTCATTTCGAGAGTTTTATAAATGAGTAAGTATATAAGTACGTGCATGATGCCTCACTGTCAATGATAGAAGTTTGAATGTAATTTAATGTCTTAAGATAGGGATGTAATGGTATTGTTATATTATATTCCTTATAGTTTTCTATTCTATGTACTATTATGTGCGTGAAGCAGAGAAAGACTAAGACTGTTTTATATAAATGAATATATAGGTAATATATCAATGCAAATTAATAAGCAATTAAAAATGCTTACACACTTATTGTTAGTTACTGCATGCAACCCGTATTATTTATTGTTGTATTTAGTAAAATAGTAACTTAGGTTAGTACAGGTGTCAAAAGTTATGTAGGTTGAGTTTATTTTGATAAGATTTCAATTTACTTACGTTTATCCGTTTATCGCATGCAGATAATCGTATAAAACATAATACTTAGTTTGCTACACATTCCATGAAATATATATTACTACAGTTAATTCCGTGTTTAAGGATTCTTGCAAAATTCATCTGTTCCTTGTGGAAAATTCATTGTGTGGTGTGTGTTTACATGTAGAGATGGCTTGAAGAGTCAATAATAGAGATCAAAGTTCAATATTAAACTAAAGATGAATGTATTATATTGTTCCACAATTTTGTATTCATTTTTAATAGTCCTTATATGCTTTCCTGTTTAAAATTGAATAAAATGAAGTCTACATTCACTGGCTAGGCAAAAATATTTTAAATTGCGGCTAAATAGGAGGAATATTTCTTATAAGGTTCTCTCAGACTAAAAATAGGGAAATATCTGTTTTGATAGCGATATTTTCCTATTACGAGAATTCTGTTTAACATGTAAGCAAAATAGAAGCCCTAATTTTCGTTCCCAAATAGAGAAATTCCTTTAATACCGGAATCCTTATAGACAGAATAAACTGTACAAAATATTATGTGCCCGACACAGCCATAATGGTTGTAAATACACATATATCAAAGTAAGCGTTGCTACAATAAATATGGTATTTAGCAATGAGGAACTGTGCAAATTACAGTTTAATAAAACGAATCAAATTCAACCTTATGTACGTTCAACGTTCGTAAAGTAGGTATTGCTGTTTTTTATTATTTACAATCAGAAAGATCGAGATGAGTTGGCGATAGGAGCTTTTATGTATTTCTGCAATTTTTACATTCGCGTTTACGAGTAGGTTCATTGAATGTCTTCTATTTACTATGACTTATAAGAAAAAACATTCAGGTTAGCTTCTGACAGAACTATACTGTCGGAAAAATAGCTTAAGATAATCCTTACACTTTATTGTAGGTAATAATTATAAGATTTTAACTAACTAATGGTAAGTAAGCATTATTGTTGGAATGATAAAGAGAATATTTATTTTTATGTGCATCCACGGCAAATGAAGTCTCAGAGTAGTAGGTATACATTTTAAAACCAAAACCACTTAGCTGTAAGTCCACTAAAGTGTAAACTTTTGCATCCAGACTGCTAATTGTATTAATATATTAACTATGATCACAAAGTGGGTGAATAATTATGCTATTTGTAGTTTGGTTTACCTATTTATTTGCTAAACTACTGATTACTGACTAGTTGGATTAAAATGTATTGACAATTATATTGTAAACATGTATATTGGCATGTGCAAATTAAATTAAAATTACTGAAAGTACATGTTTGAAAACGGTATCTGAATTATAGTATTACAATAATAAGTAGATTGTGTTACAAGAAAGTATTTGTCGCACTTGTTCACAAAAATATTATATAAGAAATGAAAATTAAATTGCTGATAAAACTTTTCGTTACAATTTATTTGCACACTTTTTATAGTTTAGAAGTTCCGTTATTTGAAACTGTACTGTAAAACAATCAAAGCTTAACTTAGTCTAAACATTTGACAAAGATTAATCTTAAATTAAAACAATCATTAGAAAACTTGCCATTTAATCGCAAACTGAGGGCTTTGCTGAAACAATCGAAACTTGACAATAATTGAAAATCTGATTAAAAATAATCAAAAATTGCCTTGTTCATGGGAAACTTAATTGAAAATAATCGAAAATTAACTTTACATAGGTGAACGTATTCCAAAATGGTGTAAAATAGCAGCGAGCCTGCTGTCAGGATTAAAATCAAAGTTGCAATCAGTCTGTAGTGGATTTCCCACAAAGTGAACGTATAAATCTAGTGATTTTACTCGCAATCCTGATACCATCATAATACAATATTTATTAGTACCTAATGAATGTAATGAGTATTGCAAATTTCAATTGCTTGCTTGCATTATCATTTCATTCATATTTTTACGCTTTTGTGCATACTGTATCATTAAACGTGCCTAAGCTATATATTTATGTAGCATTTGTTATCGGTTTCTTTCTATCAGTATGTAAATTTATCTTAAATCATCTGCCTTGCTTTATTAATTTTTACTGCAACTTTTAATTGACACTATTGTTGTGAGTTAGCGTAATCAAATATTATAAATATGAAAATCTCTTGAAAGTTTTGCGTCTTGATATCAGGAATAAAATAGTTGAAGAGCAAGTGAAAGGATAATTCTTTAAAATGTCAAGTTTCTCATTTAATTTCTTAACTTGACTGACGTGGCTTGATCTCCTCTTTAGTATGGAATGAAGTTATGAACGTTTAATGCTGCAGGCTTCCTTTGTTAATTAAAATATCTTAATCGCAATCTCAGAGAATGCAAAAAACATCTGATTATGAACCTACAAATGCAATGTGTAATTATAGATACAAGGATAATGCTAATGTGCATTTCTAATTTGGCTGTTAAGCCGGAGGAAGCAAAGGGCAGGCTTATAGAATACTAGGACTTGTTCCTGCAACAATGAAATGCAAATAACAAAGATAAATAAATAATAATTCACATAATCATAGCAAAAAGACTTTGAATTTAAAAAAAATCCTATTTTGAGTTCGTTTATGAAAATATTATTTATTTGCGTACCAGAAGCGTTAACCAATGTTAATTTTGTTGGCTTTTTGAAAATATTTTATTAAATAATTAATTTATTCGTTCTACAATTATTAATAATCATAATCATATCGAATTCTCATCTGCATTTCTAAAATATGAAAATAATTGTCCAATAAAAATAAAATATTTGTCGTGTCTGTTAATAAAAAACCCAATAAAAATAAATTAAATAAATTTTGAACAGATTGGTTTACATTTTACATTTTCAAACGGGCTTTTAGAACTACTTGGGTATAGTTTTAAAGAACGATAATCAAAATTACATGACTTATACTAATATAATCAGTTTTTGTATTAGGATTAGACGTTAGACAATTGTTCAGTTTCTATAAATGTTAAATTCTTTAGCATTTGCCATTTACATAATATTGTATTTATAATTGTAAAAGTTTAGACATTTCCATTAGAACAAAGTAATGAGATGAGTAAGTGGGTAAGTTGTAAGTTAAATGGAGTTTATATGCTTATTATATGAATATTATTATTTTAATGTTCATTAGAATGAGCTGATTATCATCACATCACATCAGGTTATCTGTAGGTGTATTGTATATTGTAATGTAGTGTAGACAATTTAATTTTTTATGTTAGCCTTTAATGCATGAGGACAAGAAACATCAAGTCCAGAGCTAATCTTAATAAGCGAGTCGTGGCAGCGTGTATCATGCTTCTCTGTTCTCTCTTGATTTTGCAATCCTTTTATAATTTTATTTTACTCAATATTTTGCGCTGTGTGCACGTTATGCTGGCAAAATTCTTATACTTATATGATGTTCTATATATGTACCTATATTCCAAAAAGCAGTTACAAGTTACAATAACAAGACCGCAAAAATTGATAAACGTTTTAATCATGACACGCACATTGAGTTTTGGATGCACTTAAATTACATTACATTATCAAATTACAATTATTACGAAATATATTGTAACTTTATTCTGCACTAAAAGTATATCATAGAGATTCGAATGTACGGTTTTGTATTTATAATTTTGTTAATGTTCTTTACTTATCTTTAACAATATGGTGTAATTATGTCAATACCTTTATAATACATTAGGTTCTTTAGATTAATTAAATACAAATTTATTTCTCAGGTCATTCGTGATGATCTTATTAGCTTTTGTTTGACTAAAAGGAGCTTCAGCATAAATAAAAATATTCTGATAACGTGTATAGTAATGCACCATATTATTTAATTTGTTTGTAATTAAAACCGATCTAAAATATTTTTCCATAATTTACTAAAATGATAAATATCTACAAAAATGCTAATTTCTCTACAATTTTCAAAGAAATACTCATATATGCTGTGCTAGTCATGATCTATTTCGAATTTTTAACTGTACTTAATGTGGCTATAATGATGGTTAACTTAGATTTGTTAAAATGGCAAATTACATATTTATTTGACATTACTATTTTGTGGATATTTATTATTTTGTTGCCAAATAATTTGTGGAAAGTTTATTGTTTGTGACAGAGCCAGTATTTTCGGTGTGCATTTTAACGTTATACCTCTTTCTAATATTAGTGTACCATTTTTTAAACAAAATTGATATTTAGGCGCTTAGGAGCCTTCGTAAATGCAAAGAAATGACATTTAACGGTAAAAGTGTTTTTAATAAAAGGAAAAATATCCTGTAAATGCAAATTGACACAAATATTCATGATTTATGCATTCACTTGAGACTTTGAGACACAAAGCTTGTAATTGTTGTAGTAATGTTAATGTGCATACATAGAAAATATAGAATGAGTGTGGGAGGTCGTGTACACTATGAATTTTTATTTGAAAAGGAAGGAAGCGATCAAATCAGGAATGGCAAGTAATGGTATTGTAGTTATTAAAATGTATTTCCAACAGGCAGTTAGTAGTTAGTGTTAGCACTATTGTATGATTTGTTGTGTAAGATAGGAAAGGAAACAATAGAAAATGCTCACCTACTATTTTTAATTGCTTTCAAGTGGGAGAGAATATTCTTTCTCAATCTTTTGGCCACTAGAGCAATAAATTAATGTTCTTAAGTAGAAAAGAGTGATAATAATATAACTTATACGTTTTTATACAAATAAAACTGTAAGACTATCAACTGTAAGCTCTTTAGGCATATCCTATTTACCTATACGCTGTAAAATCAAATAAATTAAATATCCTTCCCTATATTCATATGTATATGTAGTAAATAATATATCATTTGGATATTTTTAAACTACTTAAATAGTATTAACTTGTGAATGTAGACTTTTGGTGAAGTATTTAGTTCACACTTCTAGTTTATATAATTCTGTATCAAAAATTCTTAGTAGTTATATAATAATAGTATACCTTTATGTAATATTTTCTTTGGTAAATTAAATAGCAAATCTAATTAAAACAATGTAGATAATTAAATTAAATTAGTGCAAAAGAGTACGCCTACTTTTACAACATGTGTACATTGATAAGTATTAAAATATACATTACATATCA
>JAQFYC010006552.1:0-11984 GCA_034694165.1 Tomocerus mixtus
GAAATTTTAGAAACATTACCGTTTTTGCCTAGGCATTACCGGTAATGCCTTATTACCGATTTTTCCGGTAACATATATATCATAGAATAATATTAGTAATTAATATACATACTTCGGTAATATTTAATCCTAAATGCAGACAAAAACCTTACATTTTAGAACTACATTTACTGTTTTGGTTTTTAATGAAGATTACCTAAGTAATAAAAGTGAATCTTTTAGAAATCAGAATGAGTACCAAATGTGTAGAAAGTACTTAGAATCTAGATAATAATGAATCCTCAAAATGAACCATTTTACGAATTTGTCATAGCGCAGCTCACGCAAAATCAATACATAACATAACATTTACATGAAATATACAATTATTCATTTCCGTATGGAATTGTATGGCTATAGTCCTTTGTCTGAGGAAGTATGGGATGGGTAGCCGTATTTAATAGCAATAATGTAATGGAATTACAATTATTTGGTTGGACATGAGCCTTGGCAAAGCAATTCGTTTACTGGGGCAAGTATGGTATGCGTATGAGACGATGTGAGTTTACCAAGTGTTCTATCTCTAACACGTACTATGTATCAGCATATATGTATGTTTTAAATGAATTTATTTATTTCAAGAGCACATTTTAAATGATAGAATTACTTTTAATCAGCATACAACAAGCTCTGTACTTACATATTGTTAGCATATCTGATCAGAACTTTCAGACATTTCATTATAGTTGTAAAATGTTTAGGAATACTAAATAATGTAATAACAGGATTATTATTGAATATGCCGGCAATTAATTTCCATAATGATTATAGGTTGAGTTTCCTGTGGCTTTACTTGTTGTAGTTTCGAAAACAGTCTCCCAAAATTCGAATCTTTCCTTGAAAGGGTTATCGATTGACGAAGGTGGAATATCAATTTTTGCCCATGTCATCTTTCCACTATTTTCGAGCTCCACTGGGTCTACAGGGTTCCAAGACTCGCCCCAGGTCAATCCTGGATTCCTGTAATGGTAAGAGAAATGCAAAATACTTAGTGTGTAGCCTGCTACTGTTAGTATTTAGATGTTAAAATACAGGTAAGTGGGATCATAATGCTGAATAAGCTCCTAACCAGTAGGAATAATAAATATGATATACCTAAAAGCTTATTTTTCCTGAGCAAGGCCAGAGCATTAAGTCAATCTTTTACTTATAATATATAATATTTTTAGCGTACCCAAATTTGGCAAAATTTGTGTATATAGGGACGAAATATTTAGAAGCTTCTTCATCCCTATGTCCTTGTGGTATTTTAAAAGCTTCCTGATCAAATAAATATATTGAATCATCTCCATGTGTTACTCCTACAGTGAAAGTTAGCAAAAAGTATTACTGCGAAATTCGCCTCTGAAGTAAAGGCGATATAAGAAATGGAGTAACCCTTTAAAAATTTACTTACCCAAAAGTTCAATTATTCCCAATTGTTGAGTGTACGATTGACTCCCTTTATAAGTAAATACTCCTGCATATACTGGCTGGTGTTTCGCCTGTAGAGTAATCGCCTTTTCTACACCGGTAGCAAAACCTCGATCGGAGTACATGTTTGTCATATTTTGGAATGTTCCTGGTCCAATTTCCTTGTCCCCGAAATAAAATTCTCTTATATTGCGTGAGACGGTATTTTGTTGATCTTCAGTAAATCCACGATCCCTGTAGTCGAGAGAAATTGGGAATATTCTCAGATAATCGTCATTTAGCTCCCTGTATAACTCCTCCGTTCTACTAATGGCTATATTTAAATATTCATCATTGATAGAACCAAGCATTTCATTAATTAATTTCAGTGAAATGAATAAAATTGAAATGCAAACAAGTATATTTACTTATTTGTTTCATTTCAATTAATTCAGGTGAGAAAATTTCACTATTTACTTGCTTACGTCATCGCTATAAAATTTGCATGAAATGGAAAATGGAACTTACTAGCTGAATGCAGCAATATTCCTTCGTCCTCCGTAACAGTAAACATCACGGGAACTTTGTGGAACTGCCCTGATGTCAATAAATTTATAGGTGTATCGGGAAGAAATACTTGTTGACTAAGTGGGCTATCCACGGTCACTGCGAAGGATACCATTGGATCCAGATACCATTCCTATTAAATTCGACAACTTTTTCACATTGTTTTTTAAAGACATAAAATGAAGTTTTAGTCTCTGTTTTTTATATGTACAATATGACAAATAATAATAAGTTAGTAATTACGGCAAAGAATTGATTTAGAATTATGTATCCAGCAGCTGTCGTGGATAAACATCTGACTAACTGAGTTGAGTTTTCAGTTCTACAGTTTAAACGATTTCCAAGTGCAATAGCTGCTCTCAATGGGTTTGCAGTAAAAGCATGGTACAGCAAGGAAGATCCACTCATTAAAATTGCACGTGTAAATAATCCTTCGCTCAGAGGAGACATAAGATGATAGTGGGCCATCATAGAACCTGCACTTGTGCCAAAAATGGTTACCTGTGTAGGATCACCCCCAAATGCTTGAATATTTTTCTGTACCCACTGGAGAGCCAGAAGTGAATCCTTAAGGGCCAAATTTCCTTCCATTGCGCCATCCCCTGTGCTCAGAAATCCTGAAATGTAGAATTTTCGAATTATTTATCTTTAATTAGTGGCCAACAATATTGGGCAGCATAATTGTCCCAAAGTAAATAAATATCTCACAACCATGTACAGGGATAGCGGGGATTCAGCAATTTTAACAAAAAGTCACGTCCCATTAAAGCTATGACGAAGCCCAATAACTTTATTTTTAATATCTCCATTTTCAAGGATTTTATCTTTAAAAATATAAAACTTTCCATGTCTGAACTAATCTAAATAGTATACAATTGTGCCAGTCATAATGTATATGTTAAGCTACTTACCCAGAGGTCCGAGTCTGTAGTTTATCGATACGTATACAACACCTTCGTCCATTAGAAATCCCTCGCCGTATAAATCTGACCCTCCTGATTTAAATCCACCACCAGGAATGTAGACCATTACTGGTAAGCTTGTATTAACCTTCAAAAAATTGACATTTAAAAAGTTATTTTATTTGTATCATTAATGAATAATTCAAATTTGGAGTTATAATTGGTCTTTATCATTTATAATTTAAGTTTTGATGTTTAGTTATTAAAATACTTGTTTTAAAATGTTATATGGTCATTACTGTGCTATTGATTTGATTAGAATAGAGCTAGTACCTCAGCTGGGGAAAACACATTTAGAAATAAGCAGTTTTCACTTCCAAGCACCCATACACCAACTAGCTGCATACAGTAAGCTCCGAACTGCTTTGCATTCCTTGTGCCTGTCCAACTTGCAGGGGCTTCGGCCAGCTATGCAAAAAAAACTTTATAATCATTGCTTTGTAAAGCACATGATTGTAATTTAAAACATTTTAACTCTGTATTGTAGTACAAAATATTTCGTGTGCCCAATTTTGAATTTAATTTAGGTACCGTATTATATTATTTTATTACCTGAAATCTTGTCGGTGGCTTTGCATATGGTATTCCCAAAAATGCCGAGTATTGTAACCCATTCCGTGAAAACCGATGCACACCTTCTAAAATGCCATCTTCAATTGTTACCCGAGGAGGGGGTAGTTGACACAAACATAAGTTTGCGAAAACAATCAATATTATAGGAATTCTAAAGAAATCCATTTTGAACTGCACTTTGCCGCAGCGAAGAATGAAGTAATTTACATTACTTTCTCTTGAGTGTATTAATGATACAAGCAAATGTAGGTATTTGTGCTTGTGCATTGCAAAAAAGCTACTTGCCCAGATTATGCTTTATGGTTTGAGTTATCATAATCTATCATATGTAATCATAGTATATCTGAGATAAGGTGATGAGGTTTTCAATTAAATTAGCAATGTCAAGTAACCCTCCAGTAGACTGTTGAGATAAAAACTTTTACTATCTTTTATCGTATGTATTAATTAATTACATTACATGAGAGGTGTAGCATAAAAAAAATTATATTTTGCAACTAATTAAAACGCTCAATCATTTTCCGAATTGTGTTAACCGATTTCAGAGTCGGTGCAACAATGTTTCCTAAAACGTTTCCTTAAAATTCCAAAAATTTCCCCCCAATACTTTGCTCGTCTCGAAACTGGTATAAGTAATATATTAGACTTACTATCTTTAAAAACGTGTTAAGTTTTATACGTAGGATTTTAGCAAAGCCCGAGAGTGGGTTGGTAAGGATCTGCTACGATATGGCTTCCAACTCCAAAGCAGTAGACAATAAGTATAATTGGTACGCACAAATTTGTTCACTTTTACGTTTTGTAAACAGCGACGAAAGTATATTATGTAACAACTATCTTAAAAAACGTAACAATATCATTTTTAATTTAACTATTTTTAATTTTAGAAAACCTTAGGAAGATGGATATCGAGTCGGTAGTTAACTCGAGTACAATCTCTCATTATGCACCATTAATACCAGACTCTGGCAAGGTAGCACACTATCTAGAATTAGTTTTACCCCAATCAATCAGATCAGTTATGGGTCAAATCAGATTAGACAGCTGTCTAATCTAATGTCTAATGACACTATTTATATGAACGGTAAATATTTTGATATGAGTTTCTGTCATAAGTATAATACCACATTATTCCATTTCTTCTGCGAATGTAACCACACGTATTTAAATCAATATAGTAATTTAAGTGAAAGGCTAAACCAATGTACTTACTGTTAGAAATTTTTAGTAATGTATTTTCGCAAAATTATTTTAATATCTATAAGCATATCAAAAGCTGTGTAGAATGCAATGTAAACAATTGTATGGCATTATTGTCATTATTTAAGTTAAAATTGTAATTTTAATGTAACGTGTTATTAGACAGGCGCTGCCAAAAGTTTTATTATTATCGTGAGCGTCGTTTCTTGGTACAAATGCAATTCATTAGCTGGTAAAATCTCAGTCGGAGTACGAGGTATGAAGTAGGAATAATGTATACCGTAAAAGTCAAAACCTGTTTGGAAGAGACCAGAATCCAGAGATAGCTTATTGTCTATTACTCGCAAGTACTTAAGTTATACAGAAAGCAACAGAAACCTGTCTCTGTAAAATGGAAACTGGGCTCTCGATTTGGTGTTTAACTTTTTATTTACAAATATTAAATAGGTACTCCAAGTTCATCTCAGAATGCCGTTAGCATCTGAAGAGTTGCTACGGAAGTAAGTTCAATAATTTCACAAATGATAACTTATTTTCTTGGTCATACCAAGTGTTCTTTCGGTATATTATCAGTTTCACTAGAGATTTCATTCTAATCACAGGTACTGTACTGATGCATTTGTAATTCAACTATTTATGATTACTAACTTGGATAATTATAATGATTATAGGTACTTTAGTTTACTAATCTAAATTTTTATTATGTGTTTTAATTCTACTGTAAAAGTGATTTTAATTCTGTTTAGGTGTTACACATTCATCAGCTAAAATTATGAAAATTATTATTATTTTTGTATTGTGCGTCGTGAGTGCCGTCACATATGCAAATGGGGGTCTCATAAGAGTTCGTCGTCAAATGTGCCCACCGATTCCTCCAGAATTTCAAAAGATTAACGTAGACAATTATCTTAAGGTAAGCTAATCTCATATGGTTTGAACTGAACCTCAAAATATTTTGTGAAAAAGGGACAACAAAGTCATAAAGACTTAATATATTTTCTAATAATTAATCTATTCTTTTCTTATTACAGAATAAACGCGCTGTTGTTTTTCAAATCAAATGCGTTATCTACGATGGTAAGTCAATTAACATGCTTACTCGACTCTGCTTTCAGTTATTATTTGTTTCAGCCATATTTTATTATGAACTGGATACTTATTTTGTCAAGAAGTATAAATGATATTTCCAGATGGCAAATTACTAAAAAAAATTTTTCCTTGCTATATGTTTATACATGTATTGTGAATTACTTTTGCCGACTTAACTTTAAAAATAAAAAATACAGATTGTGGTATTTCCAAAAATGCCTGAATTCTCCTACAAGAATAAGGATGTAATATTATACTTGGTCTTGGTATAAATCAGTAGCCTATATATTTTTGCGCTTTTTAGATAATAATGCGCAATATGAGTAATATTATTAAAATATGTAATTTAACAGGACCGTGCGACAAAATTGGAAAATATTTGAAAATAACAATTCCTCAGGTGTTGAATAGTGAATTCAAAAATTGCGACGAAGAACAAAAAGAGAAAGTTGGAAAGATTGTTGGTAAGATGATTACTTAATATTATGTTATTCATGTAATTTTATAATAACAATTTTAGTTAGTATCTAATAAAACACCGTTAATCATTTCTTGTTGACTGGTGCAGATCACATTCAAGAAAATTATCCCAAGGAGTGGGAGGACGCTATTAATAAATACCAGGTAAATTATTGAGAGCTAAATACAAATTAATATTGATGGATACGTTATTATTATTGTATATATGTAACAGTATAATGTATTTATTTTACGAACGGTGCTCACAATCATCGTTATCGCAATTATAATTACCAAATTACCTTAGTAGAGAGTAGAGGTAAGTATAGCTATGGTCATGGTATACTTTTTGCTGAAGATGTCAAGCAAAACAGAAGCCCTGAATAGACTATGTGCCTCATTGATAATTTGCGTTTCATACTTAAACGAAATGTATTACAATTTTATTAATACTTAATAACTCAGTGTTTTATATTTAGAAAGACGAGGTTAAGCCTTAGGATGCTAAAAGAATTGAAGGATAAACGGAATTCAAACTTCACTCAAAATTCGTCGGCAGAAAATAATGATTTGTACAATTAAAAATATAAAATGGTTGGTTTGGATGGCATTATTGCACCTAAATGAAGACAATGTCACTCTATTCAGTTCAAATAAGTTATGGGTGCTGCAAACTTTGATATATTTAACATATTAATATATTGAAAGTGGGCATTGTTATTTTTTTGTGTACCTAAACAATTGAAAAAACGGAAATAAATTATCTATTTTGTTTTCTACCTGGGAAAATTATTGGGCCTTAAATTTGGTATAGAATGTTGAATTGTATTACAATCGCAGCTAAAGATTTACACACAAATGTTTTATGAAATGTAAAGTAACAGAACTGGTACAAACTTTCAAATTAAAGCTATTTAGTATGACAGTATATATTTGTATACAATAGCATGGTATTATTTCTGAGTGAACTATACACGTTTTATAAAATATGGCTTTTCGCTTTATGGTTCAGGTTGGAATTCCCTACCGAAATTATTTGGAAATTAATTTCAAGGATACTTAATATCAATTGTTTTTGCACATTATGAGTAATAACCCCCAAAATTGGGCTTATTGAGCATAGATTACCAAAAAATTGCGAATTATAATGTTTTCCTGAAAAACTATTTTAATATAACTAATTCATTTACAAATTATAATATCAAAACACAAATTGTCATATAAATGTATCACCGCCACTTGTTGCACATAAAACCATTCAGTGGACAAATTGGTATGCTATTTTATATATTATGTAGTTCATTGTAATGGAAAACTACAAATTAATATTAGTTAGCATAAAGTTTTGTAATTGTTAGAGTTATTAATAATCAGTAAGTAATCGTAATTAACCGATAATGAAATTACTATTATTTTCTGTTTGCTTCCACTAAAGAATGCATCTCCAATCATGTCAAATTATTGCCACCTACTATAATATATCATATTATGTCTCATCGCTTGTAGACATATTTATAGATTTGTGTTTGAAGTTGATTAGAATTAGAAGAGTGAGTATACTTTTATATGATATAAAATGCCCCATTATTAATGCATTAAATGATATAAAATTGCATTGAAAACAAATAGAAATGTGAACCGTAAGTTCACCATTTCATTAATTTAGACCAGGCAATACCCAAAATACGCAGAGGGAGTATACGTCATTAACTGTTCTTGGAAATTCTTTCTGAAACCCCACTATCAATCAGAAATGCTTTGCGTCGGTTAGTGTTTTCATTTATTGTGTATGTTAGTGGTGCTGGTTTGATTTCTTGTTTGCTAAGAAAGTAATAATATGCAACCTACGTCGTTTCTTACGAACCATTAACAATTACAGCAACAATAACCGGTAAAATCTCATTCAAAGTCAATGTCAAAGATCGGCTGCAGGTACAATGTGTACCGTAAAAGTCAAACCAGTTTGGGGAAACCCAGTCAAAGACAGATTGTCTACTTAACTCAACTAGTACATAGAGTAATATAGTCAAAAGAGAACAAAAGTAACCTGTAATTGGACATTTATTGCTTGCTTGCATTTTGCATTGCGTATCCTTCATTGGCATTTTTCATGTGCAGTTATATAAAGTACAAGAATCTCCATCGTACCAGATCTACGTTAGCATCTGAAGAGTAAGGTTGGTGGCGCACAAATAAAGAATCACATCACAAAGTTAGACCGATACATACTTTAGCCGTAAAATTTGTCTAACCGATTTAAACATAATTCCAACAGTTCTGAGACAATGAAGACTACAATTCTTTTATTGTTCATCGTGGTTTTCGTCACATACTGCAATTCGAGTATTATTAGAGTTCGTCGCCAACTTCCTATTCCAAAAGAATTCAAAAATATTAATATAGAAGATTACATTAAGGTAAATTGCATACTATTAATTTTTTTATTAAAGATTATTTTAATCCTGAAATTAAAAAGGATATAATTTTCTTGTTGACAGAATGAACGTGCAGTAGCTTTTCAATTAAAATGCATTGTCTATGACGGTAAGTTCTTTCGTTTAAGTACCTACCTACTACAGCAGTAATAATGTTGTTTTGAAATTTTGAGATGCTTCTAAATTTTTGAGTACAATATTAAAGAAGGTAAAGTTTTATATATATTTTACAGGGCCATGTGACAGAATTGGAAAATATTTGAAAATAACAATCCCCCAAATATTGAGTAATCAATGCAAAGATTGTCAATCTGAGCAAAAGAAGCTGGTAGGACGCATGATTGGTTAGTTAGCTAGGAAAATCGAATTAATTTAAAAATTGTCTACGGTGTGTAAAAAACGACACAAATACTTATTTCAGCTTTGTTAAATTCAGGTCACATTCAAGAGAAATACCCTAAGGAATGGGAAGATGCTGTAAAAAAATATCAGGTGAGAGGATTGATTTACTAGCACATGAGGTTGTAGCTCAGCTAAAATAAATTATTTTTATATCGTAGGTCTTATTGTACGAGTACTTGTTAGATTAGCATTAATGAATGCATAGGAAGTATAATTATTGTTGCAAAGCAAGTATTGAGCTATAAATCACAACATAAATAAAACACTATAGATTAATATAAACTGGCATTATCACTTTTAATAAAGTTCGTTTGTAATTTCAATTATGCAAAATCAATTAAATTATAAATATTCAAAATTTTGCAGATTATTATTAATATCATAATGCAATTTGCCTATTTTTATAATTAAGGATAAACGATCTACCTATTTTGCCCCAATTAAAATTTTTGCTATTGTCGCATTTGTTTCGCAAGCTATTCTGAAAGTGAAATGCCCATGCTTATAGCTTACGATTGAAATTATATATTTATTGTTCTCACTTTAGAATGGCGATGTTACTCCTGAAGATGCTAAAAAACTGGAAGAACTTACAGGGGTTAAATTGGACCCTAAGCTGGTCGGAAGTGGACAATGAAAAGAACGGAATTGTATTGGACTGTGCTGTATGGTAGCAATTTATCCATTTTTAATGTTCCTTTATTAATTACTAACAGCTAAATTTATGCAACGCACTTGCAAAACATTGATATTATTATAATATAAGCATAACGGCTGAGCTTAAGTGAACAAAAATATTGTTTTTAAAAATGTTAACTATTTGTCCATTTGTGTACTGAAATATCTTAAGAAAAATATGAATGTAATAAAATGTTGTTTTGGGATAAAGTATTCCTTATGTTGAATTTATAATTGTTAGTATTTATTTTGATTAGAGCCATTAGAATGAGAGGATTACCAAGAACGCCTACATATTTCTGCTTTTGATGATTTAGTTGTTGCATTAAAAGTTGTTACCCTTACATTAAAACTGCTATAGAAGCTGAAAGAAACATAAATTTTTTAATTAATTTCAGCCTTGAATAAAAAGTAAAACAAAATTGTACATTGCCGTCAATGTTGACAACAATTCTCGTACGGCAAATAATTTGCAATAATGAGTCCACAGTTCGTAGTGAGTAATCGTGTGGGATTTTCCAATATGGTATTTCGTTGGATATGCGTAAACTTACTTCATTTCCTGAAATATAGAATGGAATAAATAGACAAAATAAAAAAATAAAGGAAAAAAATTGAATAAATAGAGTCGGAATGAGTAAAATTAATTGAAATAAACCGTGGTAAACGTTGTAACGAAGGAGCTTGTCAGTTGTAAAAATCATTGTGGTAAGTGTTAATCATTGATAATCATTGAGATTATCATATTCATCGCCCATGTTGTAAACCTCAATGGGGTTATCCAGAACCTCTTCTTGAAGTTCGCGAATTACAAACAGATCGCTTTTTCATTTTCTCCGCTGATTTGACAGGGTGTTTCTTCATCTCCATCTAATAATTAGTAATTCAGGCGACCATTCAAATATTTGCTATTAACTTACGAGGGAATGTTTTCCGATGGAGCTCGGAGACATATATCGCATACTGTATCTGGCTAAATCGAACATTCTGATTCCGAATCTGAAGTCAATTCACTGTCAAAATAATTAATTTTCCAGATCTTAGGCTAAGAGGTACTGGAGAATAGGTTTTTATCTAAGTGCAAATGAAATTAAGAACTAAGCCAGTCCAGCGCAACTTGTTAGTTAGGTATCATCAATATTTATTTTCCATTCGTCAGGTAAAAGTACAAGAAAAAGTGTCAATAATAATTAACATTTTTCACTGCATTGACGTAGAATTGCAATTACCATATACGTTTGTAGGTAGAGTAGTAGCCATGAAGAGATTTAACTCTATTATAATATGTAGAATCATATTTTAAGTTTAATTTACGCTTAACGTGAGTAAAGAGTGAAATAGGGGGAAATATTTATTTTGTCGTTTTTTCATGAATGATGGGTAAGCTAATATATTCCTTGTCGAAGCGACTAACAGATGGTAAAGATAGTCGTCGTTCTTTCTTGTCACCGGATTCTGATTTAGGTTGCGCAATGCCAAACTCGTAGCCGAAATCATACTTAAAGTAGATCAAGGGGTTGGCTTCCTCTGAGTCTCCTTCCATTTTAGTTGTTGTAGCACCACCTAGGAAAAACACGATAACTATTAACTAATATTTATTTATAGGCATTCATTTTAAGCAGACAATTTAATTATAAGTATTTGGAATTTTAAAGACATTGAGGAAGGACTTGCACTGCCAGTTTTATTTAATTATAAGTAAATTATGCATGGATTGCGATTTAAATATATTTTTGTATATTAATATATATACATATGTATATATAGATTTTATTTAATTACTATACCGTATAAAATGGTTTGGGATGTAGAATTTCACTGATGAATAAAAAGCTTTAAATTGGTAAGGAAGTATTATGTTTTATGAAATTAGAGTCAAACGAACGAATCTCGTAATTTATGCAAAATATTTCAAAATAATTTACTATTTAATTTTTTTACAACTCCATGCAACATATTTGTTTCTTAAATATTGTTTGAAAATCATACTATAAATCGATAAAGTCAGTTCAAATAAATAGAACAACTTACCCAAATCGCTCTGTATATTTCTTTTCATATTGTTGTAGCGTAGCAAAGTCCTTGAGACATATGAGTAATATTGGATTTGATTTTTATCTACAACGAGAGTCAAGGAAGATCTCCGCGGCTCATACTTGACCTTTCGGTAAACTGTCAACGCTTGATC
>JAQFYC010006553.1:0-11983 GCA_034694165.1 Tomocerus mixtus
ATACTATACTGTATAGCATGGTTGTAATCGAAATATCTTTCATTTGTTTAAAGTGGGCAAGTGTGCTTAATGCTCAGTAAATATGGAATCATTTGCTTTCTCTTTTTACATAGATACAATATTCAAAACTTTCACAAATACTTTCACGTGGATTTCAAATATTGACGCGTTAAGTAGTAAGCCTTAAGATAATTCAGAAATTATTTATTGGAAAAAGTTGGAGAAAGTGTATTTCGTTGTTTTGTGTGTTTCCAAACTTGTATTAACATAAATGCAAATATGATATGTTCACTAGTCAGTATCATTTATAAATACGACCTTGAACATATCCCTAAGTAATTTCCCTCCTTGTATGCTAAGCAATCTCCAAAATCGAAAATGCTAAGAATAAAATACAATAACTTGGGGTGATAGTGATAATTTAATAAAAGATAATTTATAGGTACTATAGTAGGAGTCGCAACATAGGAAATCATTATCTGTGAACCCCCACACACTGATGAAAACAATTTCCACCCAACAATATGGTAAAATTGTTGCAATCTGTTTACAATTGTTTTGAGAAATGTCATTAGAGAAAGTTCTTTTGTACAGGATGTTGGTGGTTTCATTGATATTTATCTTATGGCCTTTCAGGTCAATAAATTGTTTTGTTGGCCATATGTAATGCTATCGTTAATTGCATTGGTATTTCGACTACAGTTGTCCAGTCCGCACCATCGAAATGGAAGAAGGTACCTCCCTCTGTACTCTTGGATGACTTGAGTGAAAAGCAAATATTGATTCTGTGAAAATACTAGAGATATCTGTAGATACATGAACAATGAACGTGTTAGAATGAGTTAAGTCATTTTATTTGGAAGTATTAGTCGTTTTAGATTGTTTTATCTTGTAACAAAAGTATGAGCCTTAATAGAAGTTACTTGTTGTGCTAGTGGACATATTTAGCTTGATTTCACAGCAAGGTTTCTACTCCCTTTTGCACAGCACTTTTTTGTGGTCGGTTAACTTTGAGAAGGAATGCAATGTTGTGTCCATTCAATTAAGTGCTGATCTAATAAAAGTGCAGAAAGCGTGTCAGATATCTTGCTGTTCTGTTCTGTTCTGATTCTGCTGTCGTACTTTTATATTATCAGCTACGACTCTACGACTTACTTAATATAGCAGGGACTCTTTATGTAGCATAATATAGTAACCATGTCAGAATTCTATTTCCTCCTCCAGTCATTTTTGCTGCAGTCAGTATTCAATTTGTGTGACTGGTGTTCTCAATTCTCGATACTTTTCTATAACTTACTCTGACATGAATGGAAAAGAATATTCGAAAAGCTAGTAATATCGTCGCTAGTCTAGCACATTATCCTTATCTGCGCCAAAAAGTAAATGCAGCATCAGCAAAGCTTGCTGTGCTGGTGATTCTTCTGGGACTTGAGCAAGCCAGATGGGTTTCGCTCTTAATTCCAATGGTGACATTTGTTTGTTGCTGTTCTGTTGCTTGTGTCGTTCCTAGTTCGTGCCAGTAGGGTATTATTCTTTTTAAAAGCAATCTCAGTTCTTCTATACCTTAGTACCTATATGAAGTTATATTATATTATGTTATGAAAGCATTGTTTGCAAATATTCATTTGTTTCGCCAAGAAAGACTACTATGTTTCTTTCATTTTATAATATTTCAATTTCAAGGATACCATTACTACTACTTGTATTCGTTTGTCATTGAAGACAATAATTATGCTACAATTATTGTGTGTAAGTAAATGACTGTTGTTGTTAGCAAATTAATGAGAGCAACTTCCTTTAATATTTAAATGAGGGAAGAAGATGGCCAGATAATTAAGTTAATTTAGAATTATTAGTTAAAATTGAAGTAGTAATTTCATTATATAACTATAATATACAAGGTCTTTGTAGATATGTATCAAATATGGATGTTTCAAAGGTATGGTTGTTTCTTGTGTGTAATTAATAAGTAATATGAAAGCATAGTGCCTAAATAGTTATTAAATTGCGGTTTGATTGTAATAATACTGTCTGACAATGAGTTTATTGTAGTGTACATAGGGATATAACATGAGGAAAGTATATGTATGTACAATGGTAACAAGAAGGAATGGGCCAAAAGTTAAAAGAGAAAATTTGTTGCGCCGGCGTTTTCTCCAGGAAAAGCGAGTGAGAGCATTAGAAAGAAGGTTATATTATATACCTTGACTAGAATGGTATACATTGTCTGAAAATCTAGAGCTGTGCTGCTGTTGTAACCATAGACGGTATTTGTACATGACACACTGAGAATGGTGCTTGAATACAGAGTTGAGTTGACTATGGGTTTGGCTATGTGTTTTGCAGATTGTGGATGTAGTAGTAGTACCAACATATTGCAAAGAATATATAGTGTTCATTCCTAGTTTGTATATCTGTAACAGGAGCAGAGCAGGCTAGCAACCAGAACCAGCATATATAAGGACATTAATATTCGGAGAGATAAAGTAGAAGACTTGGAATCAAGCTCCAGACTAGAACTATCCAACTATCCTCCCCAACCAACACCATAGCACATTGAAGCTTTCCTCTTATGCTCTTGCCCTGGTTTTGTCCCGTCGGTCTGGTTTGATCTGACTGGTCGCGGCGGTAGTTGAATGAGCTAGAGACACTCGTCATCTCAAAGGCTCAAACCCAAGTCAGGAGAAGAAGCTGTAGCTGGGAAAGTATTTCATTCGTGGAAGATAGAAATACACAGAGATGTGTGTGAGTGTGTGCCACTACTTTACAATCAACTAGCATTCTGTCTGTGCTAGTGTTAGTGTTGAGTTGCTTTAAGGTGACTATTTCTGTATTCTTGACGTGAAGAACTACATCGTCCAATTTTCCTCACGAAATTGTTTGTACGATGGAACTGAAACTCAACTAATAATAGATATTACATGTGTTGTAAACGAGTGTGTAAAAATTGTAGAAAATAATAATAACTCTATCTTCATCTGTTGTGTTGTCTTGTCGTCTCGAGTGAAATCTTGGAGAATCATTTCCTAAGCCAATCCCAACCTGCAACCTGCTCCAGCCTTTTGTTTAGGATTCTCCTAACTGATCTGTTGAAGCGTATAAAGACAAAGCCAACTGTTACTGCCATTGTCATTTATTGCTAGTGACAGGACATCTCTTTTTAATTGGCATTCCATTAGTATGAGTTGTAACGATTTTTTGTAGAGTAATCGAGTACTTAACAACGTACATACTTACATACCTTCGTAAGAAGTGTTTATACATAGCATAATTTATGTCATCGTAAATTATCCAAGAGCTGAGCAAAAGTATAATTAGGAATATACTCAATCTTTCAATATCGCCGTACGTCTGGCTTGGCCTGGAGAATATTTATACAGGTTGAATATAACCAGAACTGTTTTTGTAAGGAAGACTATCTATTTTGGCTGTGTACATACATTATTGTGCTGATGATGAAGATCATCTTCCTTGGCGTATGAATATACGTCTTGTGTGTGTAAATGCTAAAGCTGGCCAGGCCACTCATATCGTCTTTCCGCTTGTCACTTTCAATAGTGTCACTATTAGAAAAGACAGTTTCACTTGTCGTATCGTAACTCATCTATACAAATAGAAAGGATAACGATAAGCGAGAGGGAAATACTTAAATACAGAACAGATTGTTATGCTACATGTACATTTACGTATAAGGGATGTGAGAACTGTTTTGTAGTACATAGCAAAAAAAAACAAGCAATCTGTTGGCTGTGTATTAAATGTCTTTGGGACTAAACTAGAGGCTGTCAAGTTGCAGAGTGACTGTCACGAATTATGAAGATAAAATTTATGTCCCTCAATACTGTATTGCTATAAAGTACCTACCTATAGATATTATATCTACAACCTATAACAACTCATCGAAACAACGAACGTGTTCTTCGTTTCTATTGAATTGAATTGATGCATAATGTGTATCTGTTTTCCTATCTACTTATAATATAAATATATAAGTATGTGCGTATCCTGCAAGTTTGTGCGAAGCAAGGCAAGGGAAGGAAAGCTGAAAGCATTGCCCAACAGATTTACCATCACATACTTACTACATTCACTTTAGTTGATGCTCAGAACTTGACGGGCTACAATCACTCATCTTTTCTGCATGTAGATTATTATATTAGCTACCTACACACAAACCACACCACGTACAGACTACTACAGTAACTACAGTACAGTACACTCACTCGAATTGATTGGATTATTGGATTACCTTTTCAAAGAGTTCGAGAAAAGGATGTGATAATTTTGGTGGAAAATCTTATAATCCGATTGCAAACGTGTTCCGTGTTCCTACTTTTGAGCCAATACTGTTTTGGATGGATTCTAGTGGAGGCGAGATACATTTTTAAAGAGGCAGAAGGATTTGAGTGAGTTGTAGTTGTATTTCTATTGTGGGAGTGTTCGATCGTCTGGAGAAAGATAACACACAAATGTACTTGATTTTATAGGTACTGATCACTAACTATATAGTGTACTTACGTATCCTGAAGGCATGTTCTTGCCAACTGATGTCTAATATATATTGACAATGTAAGTACACTACCTATGTCTTCCTAGAATATTGTCGGAATTTATTGGAACATAAAAAATCTTTCAAAAATCTTTTTTGTGGTTGTGCTTCAGCAATGAAAATTCGCATCCAAAGAATTCATTTGTAATAGGTATGACAATTATTTTTTTGGCATGTGCTTGTGGTTGATTAAGTATTGAATGATGAATTGGTTGTTTGCATATTATGTATGTTTGCTGGATTGGTTAATTCATATGAATACATATGTTATCAACTTGGTCTTGGTAAATTAACATTAAGGTCTGTACTCTGTACGTACATATCATAATACTATTTAATGAAGAATGAAATTACAAGTTCTAGTTATTAGTAGTAGTAGTTTATTTCTGCCTGGTCAATATAAATATAAACAGATGCTATCACAAGAATTGCATTTTTTCACATAAAGCATAAAATTATTAATGAGCTTACCTACTTGTATTGTAAATAACTTTTTTGCCAAAGTATCTGAGAAAAACAGGATTCTAAATAGTGTATGTAATTGGCCTTCTCCAATACACTTTTGCACTATGCAGACTATGCACATTCATATTAATATTCTACTAGTATTAATATTCTTACAAAATAATGACTTTGACGGTTTACTGACCACTAAATAAATATGTCACAAAGTGAAATGCTTTAATGTTGAGATTGTGTTTTCTAACCTGCGAATCTGAGTGTCATAATATGACATCTGCATTGCTTTAAATGTTATTGTACGAGTAATAACTGTATTGTATTGTGTTGTGTGACTGATATGCTCTAGTAGTATAGGTAGCTTCGTTGTGTTGCCTCATATCGTATTACTTAGTATGATTGGGAAAATAATCAGCCGGACGGTTCCAGGCATCAAAAGAAGGATTGGTGTTTATAGTAGCAATATATTATAACATCAATGTTAATAGTTGATGGTAGACCAGATATAAAAGGACCCAGAAAGTTATATTGTATAATATGTATCATTTCGTAGATGTTAAATTTACTCTTTGAGAAAGGCTGCAATGTAATCAATATTATGGAGCGAGATTGG
Organism: Tomocerus mixtus; assembly: GCA_034694165.1. Classification (NCBI taxonomy): domain Eukaryota; kingdom Metazoa; phylum Arthropoda; class Collembola; order Entomobryomorpha; family Tomoceridae; genus Tomocerus; species Tomocerus mixtus. Next base: position 5,622 of record JAQFYC010006553.1, read on the forward strand.
ACGTTGACAGACCGGACCTAAAATTCCTTTTTAGTACAGCTTACCACAATAATTTTAGTAGACTAGGTGTGCACGATTATAATCTTTCCTATATTATAACTGTTATTACTTACTTACCACTATGTATTACTATTGGTTCAGTTATCGTGCTCTAACTACTGTAATTACCTAATCTGAACTAAACGTAACGGAAAGTTACATGTTTCACGATGCTGTTTGCACATAACAGTCCTTAGTCCTTACTTCCCTAGTATTTTCGGAAATGAGGGATAGCTATTTTAGTTACAAAATTACAAAATCTACAGGTAGTACAATGTAAATGTAAATTGCTTACTGATAGAATAATACTGTTGTGGTACAATAAAAACTAATACACAAAATAATTTAACATGGACTGTAGGTTTCATAGCTGTCTTCGAATTTGAAAGTATGTAATAATGCTGCAACCACAAACATAGACCTGAGCTCAAGTTCTCATCGAAAAACAACCTCAATGATAAAATATATTATAAAATTATACATTGTTCGGTTACAATACATATACTATACCCATCTGGTCTTTAAACATGCATGGTCACAGTCACAGTTTACCAACTGCATTGCTTTGAGTACAATCACCATTCACTCAATCTCTATAAGTATTAAGTTTGGCTATGTGGACCTTGCTATAAAAACGATAGTACTAAGCTCACCTATGCAATGTGTGTTTACAAAGTTTATCTACTTTACTATATGTACTTATAATGTTACCTTTGCAACGTATGTAGTATGTAGTAGCTTACTAAAAGCAATTATTCAATTTGGAACATTGACTCATTCATAGAAAAGAAATGTATATTCTGTCATTGTGTAAACACATGTTATTTGGAAACGCCAAAATTACCACATCGGAGTAAATTTTTGCTAATTTGATGGCATAATCGAAATGTGTAGGTCAGAAATAATCGATATGGAGTTTAATTGTTGGAAGACTAGTTTGATTGACATAGTAATTAATAATTTAAGTTTATAAATGAGTTGTATCTCTCGAGTGATTGGTATTACTATTGCTATTGTGCAGGTAGTTTTATGGAACACTTTATTTATGTAGCATAGCAGAGGCAGGTACTCTTGCAGAATTCAGGTGTAGTGTTAGTGTTGATTTGATTGTTAGGAGTGGATTGCAAGTTGATTGTAATTCTAAAGGACAGATATTTATAGCCAGAGCTCCTATTTCATACAATGTACGTGCAACTTGATGCCTACTAAGAACATGCTATGTGCATTTTTAATAACGATTCGCAGCAACATTACGTAACTCTGTCTAGGATTTGTAATGTCTATAGCAAGTAAAAAAATCCATGTTTATATGAAGCTATGTATATCTTCGGTATTAATACCTGTGAATAATCTCTACGCGCATTGTGTATGTTATAATCCGCTATTTCTGTATTCTGTACTCTGTATCTATGTACTAGAAAGAATGCACACCCATAAAAAATTATATAACGTAAGAAAATATATTACTGAAAACTTAAACATTTTTACTCAAAATGTTCCTACAGATATTGATACAATATAGTATTAGGGCACGATGTTTGTGCAATGTAAATTGCCTATCAGTAATTACCAGACATGGCGCATTGTACTGAGATTTCGATTGCAATTACGAACATCATGTTAGTTTGTAAAGGTAATTGGTGTCTGCAAAAATTAATTGCCCATAATGACAGATTTATCACAATAAAAATACACTGTCACTGTCCATTTAATATTTAGCTAGTGTCCGAGTATAGACAGACCTTCATGCTATCTTTCTGCATCTAATCGTTATTTATCAATGCTATCATATAAACAAGCACAACTGAAATCGCATGTTAGGTAAGACAAGATGCAGTTGAGTATCTCACTTATCTTTAACAGACTGGAAAGAATAGTTAATCGTACATTGCCATTTGTATTTAGGTTTGGAGCTCTGCGTTAACACAAAGTTGGTTTTGATGTTTTCGTACGTGTTGAATAATTTACGCTGCATATATACAAATATGTATATAGTATAGTATAGAGGTGAAAGATAAACCTTGACGTGGGATTTTCTATGTATCTGTTGTTGATGCATGTAATATATACAAAAGTATATTTGTAAACCAAATCCCAAGATGTTTTTGCTAGTAACATGGCATATTGGCTGCTGTTGCTGCTATGTTGGGTGAATTCCAGCATACGACAGAACATGTAACAAAACAAGAGTGGATAGATAGATACTTAGTTACACATACTCAATTTCTCATATCATTTAACGCGAATTTAGCTAATGCATTAGCATTTGCATCTTATCATTCGAAGAATTGCCTTGTCCTAGCCTTTTCTTTGATGCGTACATATAAGTACTTCGTATTCTACATCATTGTACACAAGAAAGGCAGAATAGAAAGTTTTATAGTGTTTTCGTTGAATAACATTTTACTTGGAGTGGTAGCTCTTATGCATATGGGACCATATGTAGCGTATTAAGATATAAAGCAAGTCAAGTGTTTTATAGCAAGTCTGTAGCCTACACAATCAAGTTCCTAATTTATATTTACTAGGCAAGGAAGGATTGCACTTTATAAGTGTTATTGTAACCTATGTAACTAGATTTCGATTCAGCTATGGCTATATTAATACGTATAGCATTTCGATTTGGATTTGGGATTGGGACTGCCGTCTTTGACAAAAGTGGTTAGTGAGATATAAATACAGTAGTGTTCCATTCGGCAATGACAACACAAGATCCAATTCATTCGACTAATAAAAACAAGTGCATTTATTACACACTTAGTGTGACAAAACAAAAGTCTTTCACAGTGCAGTGAGTTTCATTCGCAGAAAAGTAACCCTCATCAAAATATTCACGTTTATATGTATAGGTATGGTATTTCTACGTACAAAGCCCATCTTTCTGTAAAAAATTGGTTTAGCTAATTTAAACTATTTGTGTTAAATGAAAACAGCTAAAAATGAATATGTTTCCTTCAAGAAAATAGTTTCGTCCGTTTTTTCTGTGTTTTTGTTTACTATTTGTAAATCAGTAAATTACTAAAGCGCTTTATAAGTTCCTCATTCAATTCAATGTCAATCAGTAGAATCAGATTTATGAATCGTGATCTGATAATAGTCCACAAGATATTAATACACACAAGTGCTACCTAAATATATGTACGAAATTTGTGTATATTGAAGAGTAGATAAAAATCCTAACTGAAGTGCTTGTTATACATATAAAGTACGTTTGTGTGACCAAAACTATTAAATAGGAAGTGTTCAAAATGAAATGCGAAATACTCAGTTGTCTAATCACAAATCTGAATTTTTTGCGAATTAAATTAATTTTGGCAACGCATTTATAGTAGCATATTATCAGATATATTTTCTTTTAATTTTGCTTTGAAATTACAAACTTTCGATATTGATGCACCTTCGAATAGGCTGTGTAGTAGCACCGTTACACTAAAGTACAACTGTAGAGATGTGTATTGTATGTTAACCTATATTCTATGAATACGAAGTCAGTAAAAACGTTAAGAAATAAAAAGTTATGTTTTGAAACAACATAAACATAAAATTTTGAGAATATCCGTGTGTAAACTTTTCTAAGTGAAGTAGGAAGATACATACTTAATGCTATGCTGCCTGATATGATAAAATATATGTAGTTTTGCATTAAATTCGCTAATGTTTTAAACTAGAAATAACCTGTTTAATCTGCAAAGAAACTGAGTATGTTCGGTTGTATTGAGGATTATTCTATTTCTTTCAAGTGTCAGAAGATCAGAGGAATTCCAGAGATCAAAAGTGTGCTTAAGTTGGGTATTAGTGTTGTTATAATAATATTTCAGCCATATGGTTTTAGATGGCACCCATAAACTGTCGTGATAATGAATATGTGTAGGAGTGCTAGGCGCCACAGGAATATGTTCATGTTGTTGTCTAATCATCTGTGCTTAAACTTCAACTTACTACTATACTGTAGTCTCGTGTTCATCTGATATGTTCTTTTATTTTTAGCATTGCGAATTGCGTACTATGGCGTATCTGATCTGTAGGTTAGGTAGAAGTGTTGTTTGATGCTGCTCTAAGCTCTAGTCTACCTACTTTGCTTAATTATTTGTTTCCGCCTTTCCAAATTTCAAACAAATAACTGATCAAAGTAACTTTGCCTTATTACGAAATTAATCTCACAATGAGAACGAACACCTACGTTCAGTACTTAGGAATTTCGTACCATACCACATCACAATTTTTCTCTTATTAAATTGTATAAAACAATCTTTTGACTAGGATAGACTAATAGACATTATATCAATATTTGTGTGCAGTTTAATTCTTCCGTTTAATCAGTACCATTTAATGTGTGTTTCTTTTGATAAAAATGAAAATGCACGAATAGAGAGATGTGCTGTTTTTCCTATAGAATGGAAAACGTGTGCTCTACTTATTATATTCTATAATTCCTACTATTTGTTAGGTACCTGCTTAACTTTGTCTGATATCCTTTTCAGTAAAATACCTAGCTACTTCCCTGTTAATGTTCAAAATATGTACAATTCAATTAATTCATATTACTTAAGGTTAACAGAACAGTTTATTTATAAAATCTTGAATTTATACGCTTACATTTACATTTATATCATCTTGAGATGTATTATTGGCATTGCTGATATAAGTGTTTATGTGTAGAGATTGAAGAATAGCGATAGGAAAATAGTACATAGCGAGGGAGGATGTCCGTGGGAACAAAAATAGAACTAGAATTTTCCCGACGAGAACACAGTGAATACGTAGTACTCGAAAGGTTCTTATCGATCGCGGGATGCTGGAGCTGGATTATTCTGCTCACTCCAGAAATCTACCATAATAGTGGTTGTACTACACATTCGGTCTACTATCTTGACTTTTAGTATTTGTACGAATTGCCCAGTAGTACAAAAGGGTGTAGTTCCTCTACGTAATCATTATAGTAGAAGTATACCTTTATATGTAACCAAGTTTAGCTTTTTAGTTGTTAGTAGTGTGTGTATGTAGAATATTTTAATACAAATCTTCGCAATTAGATCCCTACTGCCTTACAGTACATTTAGCACGTTACATAATTTACCTTACCGTTTGTACACTGTTATTTATAATACAGTATGTGCTGAATAATACATGCATACCACATAGTGTAGAATAAGTCTTATTCTAGGTTGATATTCCAAGTTGAGTATTCTGTAGCAGAACATCATGTAATTAAAGTAGATATTAAAATAATCATTTACTTTTGTCTTGGTTCATTTACACTACAAATATAGTAACAATTTATGTAGAGACCTTTTACAGTGTTGTCGTATCCTGTAGTGTACTAGCCAAGCCAGATGTGAACCAGTGGATTAATATCAACATACTTAAATGTATCAGGAAATGGTCCATGAGCTATTAATTAAACTCCTTTATTTGGTATTCGAATGACGAATTTGTTTTCTAGTTGCTTGTCAATAGTGAGAAGTCAAAATGTCCTTTGTTAATGGAAACAAAACAAACTGTAGTATTTGCAGCGAGTGAGTGAATACATTGAGTCACACTCTCACACTTTTGGTTAGCTGCTGCTGATTAAGGCTTATTTTGCATTCTTTTATGCATATACGACATACTGGCTATAAGTATGTCTTGTCTGGCCTGGCAAACAACTATTGACTGTTGACCATGTAATTAGTTTTGTTATTCGATAATTGAACAAACTTTTTGTCAAATTATTTCACTTGTGCAATAGCGAGGGTCGTAGATTTTTCTAGAATGTTATGTGCACTGCAGATACCTAAAAGTAAAATACTCTTTTAGAGTTGTCACGCTGCCATTACCTTGAATCGGCTTTCGAAGAACGTCTACTCTATTTAATTTCATTTTACACGACATGTAATACTATACATATGCAATGTGCAAGTGTAAAGTAGTATATTTGCATTGGTACACTAAACACTACACTGTGCATACAGTTAACCAGTAAACAGCATAGACAATGTTATTAGCACTTACTCACTTACTTACCACAAGTCACTTATACATACACTACTTTAGGTCAAGGCGAGACTTTCTATCGTTTCAATCAATTCTCTTTGGATTTGATATTAACATTAGTTTTCAATTGTTCAATGTTTAGATGGTGACCAGACCAGCATGGATTCCTCAATTCTAATACTCTTTGTAATTGGATGTAATGGGGACGCTTGATTTTATATAAGGATCATGCAATTCACTGGCTACGGCATGGCATGGAACAGTCTGGCCTAATCAATTTTAGCCCGCCCGAGTGTGCGAGGCTGGCTTATGTAATCGCAATGTCTGTCTGTCTGTGTGTCTGTAAACAC
>JAQFYC010006554.1:0-11979 GCA_034694165.1 Tomocerus mixtus
TTCCAAAATTTTGAAAAAAGTGAAATTATTTGACATTTTTGATTTTGATGATATTTGGTGGAAAAATCGCTAATGTAATTCCAATGAAGGGACAACTTACGGTTTTGCGAAATAAAATTTTTTGTGGCCAGGAAAAATCGAGAAAGTTCAAAAACCGGAAATTTTGTGACTTTTTTTCGTAGAATCCCTGTAGCGCGCGCGCGCGCACTTACAGAGCTGAAAATTTCCACGTAAATTCGTATAACGATAAGCTACAAATGTGTAATTCTGGATTTTGTCCAGGACATCTGGAACTATGTTACCTAGTATAGGAACATCATATTGATACACGGTGTATGTACGACAAAGTTTTCTGGTGTAGTTTATTATGAGTGACTTAAATTGTTATTCAACTGAATATCAAAAGAGCTCTGTCGTTTTAACAAAATAGCAATTTCGTTTCTTGGTTAAGGCATGGTGTTTGTTTCCCAAATGTAAGTAAAATGGTTGGTGTCTTGATAAGGTTGGGTTGTGTACTATAAATACCGAATACAGCTAAATCCTAATTAATTTGAAAATATGATAAATAATATACTGTTTTATGTTGCAAAAAATGCAAAAATACTTCAAATAATTATGACTATTTATGACCCGCTGCAAAATATTCCCATTTTCGCATCACTGAACAATTTAAACACAATTTTATGTACGACTTTCCACCACGTCGTTTCCCGCGATTTTAACATTCTACTAGCTAGTATTTCTGTGCAAACAGGCTCGAAGCACGGACTCACAGTATAGTCACTCCAATGCGCAACGGCAAACTTTCAATCTACCAATATTCGAATTATTCGTTTCGCGGTTTGTTTTGGTACTTAGAATAAAAGTGAGACCATGGATAAAGAATAGGAAGTGCTCCAATTATATTTAAAACTACCAGTGATTATAAAATTTCCAATGCTAATTTAGTATTTTCTTATAAAGTTAAGTTTCTTCTTTGCTTCACGGCTTTTAGGGCGAATTTTGTATATCTGGCGTCTGGCAAACCTGTTTAGTGACAGGCACATTAGCTTCTTATGGAACTGCATTTTCAATAGCAATGCATACTTATTTTGCTTCACTTACTTGCATTAATATGAAAGACAGGTTAGCAAGTTACAGATAGTGGAACCCACTATCGGGTTGGCAACGGGCAGTCAAAAGTTGAGCCTAACGTGACAATGGTAGTTTAAATTAAAACCAGTAACCAAATCCCGACATGAAATCCAACCAGGAATCTCTAGCTGTCACATGTCATATCAAGGCTGTGCTCTAATCAGATTATGCTATTGCTACAGGGCGTTCCTGAACTGTCCTGTCAGCGATGACTGAGGAGGAGCATAAATGCCAAGTGGTTGAGAAACCCCCTTTGCGGATGATCCTGCTATTTGTCTGTGGGTGCTGTATCTTTGAACCGTTCAATTATTTTGAATTTTGTTGATAAAATGGATAGGTAGGTGAGGTACTAGATACTTTCTATACAGCTTTCTAACACATAAGTTTAAAATAGACCAGCATAAGCTCGTAGCGAAAGAAATTTTACAAGAAAAGACGAATTAACAAGATTTATGTGTATATCTCTGAATTATAATTGTAAGTTGAAACTAAGTGTTGAAACTGGAAGCAAAATGTAATATAACTATGCATTGACTATAACACTGTCTAAAGCAATGTTTAAAATAACGTAAACAATATGCACTCGACACAACATAATCATAACAACCTAGATATCGCTAATTTTTCCCCCACTAAATGTTCGCTACAAAATTATTACCTTTACCTTTTTATTAATTTAAAAAAAAACAGCAAAGTACTTAAATAAATATACTAAAATAGATATAGCAACAGGAGGTACAGTCCGGTAACCTAACATAAACCAAGCTGATGAGCGTTAAAATCTTGACATTGACTCGCCATTCGCTTAGCACCATCAGTAGCACAAATGTTTTAAACTACAGATAGATATACCAACATACCTAGTTCTGAGTTCTCATGCTTTGTCCCCTGTTATGTAAATTATTTGAATCTAGTGTGCCAGTTTTTTACATAATATTAATTTTGGTTTAGAAAACTATACAAGACAAAGTTATATGGTGTTGTTAATTTTTAATTATGAGTTTGACTAACATTGCTATAAAACTGAATATCAAAAGAGCTCTGTCGCTTTAACGAAATAGCAATTTCTTGCTTAATGTGTGGTGTTTTGTTTTTCAAATGTAAGTAAGCTCCAATATCAATGCATATTATTTATTTTGTCAAAAGATTAGCATATCGTGGCATTTTAATTAAAATAAAGTTAGCAACAAACCCCGTGCCTTAAAATCGTCATTAAATACTTCATTTTATGCAAAAGGATCCTCCTTATGCTATGCTGGTATTTACTGACGCTTTTCCTCATAATTTTGAATAGTCTATACAATACAGATTATAATTCAATTATTATTAATACTAAATTGCCATTTAATTACTACTAAGCTATCATGACTACAAATTGTCTTATTGCATTATCAGTATATACATAAATAATGAAATTAAATTCTTGTACACACCTGTCCTAGTAAGGCACGTTTTTAAGTTTTTTCCGTAAATGCCATACTGAAAAATACATACAGAATACAATACAGAAATATACTGAAGAATACATACGCTTTACCTTCCATTGGGAAAGTATCCGAAAACAAAAAAACGTTTTGAAATAAGTATCGATAGCTTGAAGGAAAGCATTTTCACATGGAACTGCTGCATCTTCAATAACAACAAAAGACTGAATGAGAGACAGGTCGTGTAAACTGCGTCTGATAATGATGTGGGGCTTGTGCACCCGTGCTTCGGACACTACTTTCGGGACCGCTCCGTGTGGCTGCAAACAGAAGGTGTTTAATAAGTTATTTAGTTTAATATATAATTTTACATTATATACATTGCACATAGAGTACTCTATGTGCTATGTATAAAATGTTTTTATTATGTACATTTATATTTGTAATTTAAGTAAATGTGGCAAAACTAACAATCCAGACATGCAAATTGACCTGTGGTCACAAATTAAATATTCCACTATAAACATTACAAATAACTGCATGAATCTATAAGATTTCATAAAACATACTCATAAGAATTACATACATAATTACATAAGAAGTTATTCATATATTTGTATTCATATACTAATTTATGTGCATATTTTGTCATTCTTTATATAATAGTATCTATAGGATTGGATATACCTTCCTACCAGTCATTAGAAGTTGTTGTTACGCCAATTTTGTTGAGAATCCCAGTGCTGTTTCCCTTTTCTAATCGCCAATATTGTCTTCTCAAACGTAATCCTCTGGCTCAATTGGTGATATCAAATTAGGTAGATAATCATTTGGGATGGTCAGGGACGTGTCATATGTAAACTCCTCTGCTGTAATAAATACAATTTTGTGAGAAATACATTCGAAATGTTACACATATATCGATTTTGCCCTCTGAATAATCAGAGGGCAAAATGTTATTATATTATTAGGGTATTATATTGTATTAATATGCTAAAATAGATATTCAACTATACAGTGTACCTTCGAACGCCGGAATGTATTTTTGTAAACCAATATCGGAAAGAATTTGTTCCAGTCGCCTTCCATTTCAATATATCTTTATTATCTATTTATCTTAATCTCGTCACGGTTGATGTCTCCAGAAAATGTTTTTCAGCAGCTAGAGTAATATTAAGTTTTGTAAACTTTCTACCTAAAATGCTACCGCACAATTTCTTTTGAATAAAGGAGAAATCAAAATGAGAATTGTTGTCCGTTTGACGATTAGATACAAACAAATCTAGATAAACGCGGGATGGTATTGCATCATTGTGATGGTGGCAGAATTTGATTTAGTTAATTGTCCGAATTAGCCACCCACAACTAACAAATATAGGTAACAGGGTAATCATTACTTTAGGATGTAATGGGGATTCATTACAGCCGTAAAGGGATTTCAATAACTCCATGTGTAATGGGGAAATCACTACCCACTTTTCTAAGAGTGTTCATTTTAATAGAAAACGTGGAACCAGAGACATTGAAATAAACATAAATGAACAAAGTATACTATGAAATACATTTTGCTGCTTCTATCTATTGATATGGTCAATATGGACGTTGAGGTATTTGATGGCCAATATTGGTTCTAATGGGGTTCCTTTAATATGATATGGTCAATTTGGAAGCAGAGGGATCCTCTTACATGTGCTATTACAATTCTATGCCGTACCGACTTTTTACAATGTGAATTACCGTGCCTTAACAGTAAGGAGAAGTGTGCAAATCCAGGAAATAATATAATTGTAAAAGTCAAATATGCGATCATATTTGATAGCCGAGAATATCCCAACTCGAATACCGAAAGGTTTGAAACATCTCAACAATTGTCGGCGCCTTTTTGAATTTTTGATTGTTTGATTATTAGCTGAGGAAATTTTCTTCAAAGATTGATAAGAGTGTTGCCAACATTTGGCAAACCCAACTAACATGATTGTCAAAACGAGAAGTAGTACAAAAGCTCCAATGATAAAGTTGGAGTGGATCCCAGACTCAAGTTTCTTGTAGAAATGTATGGCGCTAAAGATCTGTATTATTATACATGTCGAAATCGCAATAATATTTGCGGACCAGACGAGTGAGGTGAAACTGTCCAGAACTGCAATATTCAGAATCTTCATTCTGTTGTATAACCGACTACAATCATCCAAATCTACAGCATACCTGAGCAACCAAAAGGTTTATAATATCAATTATATCATAATATATGATCATAAGTTTGAAAATCAATTTATATTATGTTTGATTGATTGATTAACCAAATTTGGAAGGAAAAAGGTTCTATAATATTGAATAGGTTATATAATACAATAATTCAACATTAAATAAAGATATCAGTAAGGGCATAGTGTCAGTTTGTCAGTATTTAAAGAATTGTTTGAGCAAATTCCATTTATTTTTCGCTGTACAGTAACCTTATTCGCTCCATCCAATAAGAATTCCGAATAATATAAATGACTGTGTACAGAATGAATAAACTGATCCCGTTTGTTCCAACGACCAAGGCAAAAGTCAGAATTAGCCGCAATCCAAAGATGAATTTACTTCCAATCTCGAAAACACCTTCAACCCAGAGAACTTGATCTTTTCGAAGTAGAGTCATATTGATGATTCTGTAAGCTAGTCGTAGTACTATAGTTGGTATGAAGCACTTTGTTATCCGTACTTCCCATCTTGCAAGCTTTGACGTCTTCCAATCCACTGTAATAAAAACAAAAATAAATAATAATAAGCAATAATACATGAAAATAAAATGGTATTTCAGGGCTGGACATTTAACTATATATAATAATACATTTAATTGTAAGTATTCAATTAAAATTGTTTTTTTGGGTAAAAGTGATACTGGAGGCAGTAGTAAGGTACTTGTAACGTGCATTTCATCAAAGCGGCAATTTGTCCCCTTTATAAGGCTGTAGCGAGGGGGCCCAAAATCCAAAAAAGAGAAAAAACTGCCCAAAAATGGACAAAAATGGGCTAAAATTTTCCAGCTACGCGCGCGTTTGTCCTAAATTTGCCTAAAAACTTGAAGCGATATTTTGCTGAAAAGTCTTTTCAGTCCCAGCAACCCGAAATTGATTTATAGGTACGGATATGGGATTTTTGAGTGCGAGAATGTTGTTGATTTCACTTACTTTTTCGGTAGAACAATTTTTTCGACATTAGGCAGTTAAGCACCCCAACAATTTCTCTTCCTTTTATCATAGCGCTGAACAATGCGACTCCAGAGAGTACAGTGCCTGTGATGAGATTGAAATCTTGAATGAGCTCAGGGCCAATAGATTTTAATCCACTCTGAGTGTTATTGTCCAAAGTTAAAATTGAGTATATGTAGTGAGGGGTCATGAGACCGAAGATAACTATATTAACCAGAGCTGCAATTATTGTGCTCTGATGGGATTTGCAAAATGTAAATTTTTGAGCGTCGTCGTCCCACAGAAATGGTAAACCTCCCATGTAGAATGATATATTGAAGTACAATCCAAGCCAGTGGAAATGATTTCCGTTCTTTAGAAAATTTATTTTGGTTTTGCAGTAAACCAATACACTATTCCGTAGTTTCTTCAAGCGACGCCCAAAATTTGGGGACATTTTCTCTTTTCCAAGTAAATGTTCACCAATAAATTATTACCTTTAACTTTTAGCAGCGTTTTTAAAAATCAACAACTTACGAAAATAAATTAAATATAGCAACTCGACGTACTGTCCGGTAATCTAACATAACCCAAACTGATGAGTCCTAAAATGTTGACATTTACTCGCCCTTCGTTTAGCAACATCAGTAGCACAAATATTTTAAACTGGATATAACAATATACTACCTTAGTTCTGACGTATTATCCTCTATTATGTAAATTATCAATTATCTGAATCTGGTGTACAATTTTCTTTACATATTAATTTTGGTTTAGAAAAGTATACAATACAATGTTATAATATGGTGTAGTTTATTATGAGTGACTTAAATTGCTATACAACGGAATATCAAAAGAGCTCTGTCGTTTTAACAAAATAGCTATTTCGTTTCTTGGTTAAGGTGTGGTGTTTGTTTCCCAAATGGAAGTAAAATGGTTGGTGTCTGGATAAGGCTGGGTTATGCATCATAAATACAGCTAAATCCTAAATTAATTTGAAAATATGATAATTAGTGTATTGTTATATTCCAAAAAATGCAAAAAATGCTTACAATAATAATAATTATGACTATTTATGACTCGGTGCAAAATATTCCCATTTTCGCATCACTGGACGATTTAAACACAATTTTAAGTAAGCACTTGTGAGCACGTCGCTTCCCGCGATTTTAGTATTATTAACATACTACTAGCTAGTATTTCTTAGACAGGCTCGAAGCAAGGACTCATAGTATAGTCACTCCAATGCGCAACGGCAAACTTTCAATCTACAAATATTCGAATTATTTGTTTCGCGGTTTGATTTTGGTGTTTAGAATAAAAGTGAGACCATGGATAAAGAATAGGATGTGCTCCAATTATATTTAAAACTACCAGTGATTATAAAATTTCCACTTCTAATTTAGTATTTTCTTATAAAGTCAAGTTTCTTCATTGCGCTCAGTGAAAATTTCAAGGCTTTTAGGTCGAATTTTGTATATCTGGCGTCTGGCAAGCCTGTTTAGTGACAGACACATTAACTTCTTATGGAACTGCATTTTTAATGGCAATGCATACTTATTTTGCTTCGCTTGCTTGCACAACGATGAAAGGCTGGTTAAGAATTTACAGATAGTGGAACCCACTATCGGGTTGGCAACGCGCAGTAAATAGTTGAGCCTAACATGACAACGGCAGTTTAAATTAACCAGTAACCAAATCGCGACATGAAATCCAACCAGGAAGCACTGGCTGTCATCTGTCATATCAAGGCTGTGCTCAAATCTAATTATGCTATTGCTACAGGGCGTTCCTGAACTGTCCTGTCAGCGAGGAGGAGCATAAATGTCAAGTGGTTGACAAACCCCTTTTGCGGATGATCCTGCTGTTTGTCTGTGGGTGCTGTATCTTTTGAACCGTTCAATTATTTTGAATTTTGTTGATAAAGTGGATAGGTAGGTACTAGGTACTTTCTATACAGCAATATACATAAAATATTTACATAACTTTAAAATAGACCAGCATAAGCTCGTAGCGCAAGAAAATTTACAAGAAAAGACGCCTAAACACGATTTATGTGTATATGTTTGTATTATAATTATAAGTTGAAAGTAAGTGTTGGAACTGGAAGCAAAATGCAATATAACTATGCATTGACTATAACATTGTCTAAAGCAACATTTAAAATAACGTAAACAATAAGCATTCGACTCAACATAATCATAACAACCTACAACCTAGACTTTTTTTACAGCACAGCACATCGCTAATTTTTCCCCAACTAAATGTTCGCCAAAAATATTACCTTTAACTTTAATTTAACTTAAAAAACAGCAGCGTACTAAAATAAAGCTACTAAAACAGATATCAGATATAGAAACAGGACCTACAGTCCGGTAACCTAACATAAACCAAGCTGATGAGCGTTAAAATCTTGACATTGACTTGCCTTTCGCTTAGCAACATTCAGTAGCACAAATGTTTTAAACTGTAGATAGATATACCAACATACCTAGTTCTGAGTTCTCATGCGTTGTCCCCTGTTATGTAAATTATTTGAATCTAGTGTGCCATTTTTTACATATTAATTTTGGTTTAGAAAACTATACAAGACAAAGTTATATGGTGTTGTTAATTTTTAATTATGAGTATGACGTACATTGCAATAAAACTGAATATCAAATGAGCTATGTCGCTTTAACCAAATGCAATTTTTTTTTCTTGCTTTTAAGGTGTGGTGTTTCGTTTCCCTAATGTAAATTATTAATTTAAAAAAGAATTGTATTGCATTCAACATGGTGGATATCATGATCATCGTGGTGTGTGAACTATCGTCATTAAATCTCAAAAGCTGTTCAGCAGGGTTCGAGTGGCTTGAGACACAGTTGCATTTCTGATGGCAACAACTTTCAAAACTATGCCCCACTTGACAATATGTTGTAATTCAAAAAAAAATTGTGGGCGTAGCCCTAAATCCAAGTTAGAGGTCCAAGTGACCCCATTTTTTTAATATTGTCGGAGGGACCTCAATATGCTACCCTGAAATTCTCAAACCGACATCTCAAACCGTTTTTGAGTTATCGTGTACAGACGGACAGACATACAGATACATCATTCTTATAAACGAGACATGAGACAAGACACTTGAAATGATTAAGTTGACAGAAAGGTGAATAATTGAACTCCCGAGCGGCCCTGTAATGATTAAGTTATTCTTTATGATTTAGGGTCTGGTATTTTACGATTGCTTCTACGAATCAATGACAAGGATATGCATAACATCAAATTCTAGACCTTGCCAATTACTAAGCGGAAAAACGTGAATTAAACATGTTTAACCTTAAAAGAGGTGTACCTGCTTTGTTTCGTTGATTTTAATTTTGGTTCAAGGTATCCAGGACAGTTAACCATATCAAAGTTATCATTGGGCAACCAATTAACTTGAAAGCAGCTGTTTGCACTCCAAGAGTATGGAATTGAAGTCGAGCCATTTAGTGGCTTGAAATATGAACGAATATTTGATTTCTACGACAGAATGCCAGTGTATTGGTATACTTGCTAGTAAGGATAAATAAAACAATGCATTGTTATATACTTTATTCCTAGAAAGACGTTGACATTGAAGAGCGTAAAATATGTAATAAATATAGGAAGGCTAAAAATATCATCCTAGATTGTAGATAAGTACGATGGACAAAAGTAATTGTCATTTCTTAGCTTCTAGAATAATACTAATGAGGTACTTTTATTACTACTAAAGCGGTATACTAGAGCAGAGTTGCAAAAATTAACGAGGATGAAGCAATTAACGAGAATTGAACAAAAATACTGCAAAATAACAAAATATAAACGGTATTCCAGTTAATTTTACTAATTAGTAAGCAGAAGTGTACAAATCCATCCAACTAAATAGTTGTAGTAGTCAAATATGCAATCAAATTTGACAGCCGAGAATATCCCAACTCCGATGCCAAAGGGTTTGACAGATCTTATTACTTGTCTACGCCTCTTTGAGTCTTTGGTGATTTGATTATTGGATACAGACATCTTCTCCAGGGATTGAGATGAGTTTTCCCAACATTTGGCAAATCCACCTAACATAAATGTTAAAAGAAGAAGTGTTACTACAGATCCGATGGGAAGTTGGAAGTACACCCGAGTCGCCAGTTTCCCGTAGAATTGTATGGAACTAACGCAATACATTATCAACAATGATGAGAACCCAATAATACAAGTAGACCAGAATAGCCGAGTGAAACTGTCTAGAACTGCAATATTGAGAACCCTCATTCTGTTGTATATGCGAATACAATCATCAAAATCATCCACAGAGCACCTAAAATCAAAGCAAAAGAATTATTGCAATTACTAAATCGTATTAAAAGTGAATCGAATAAATTAAATTACAATAAATATTCATTATTATGTATTTTAATCTAATTAATATTTCAGCAAATTGCAAATTTTGGTAGTACTAGTAACCTTATTCGCCTCATGCAATACGAATTTCGAATCACATAAATGGCAGTGTACAGCCATAGCAGGTATTGCCCATTTAGTCCAACGGCGACGGCAAAAGCAACAATTAGCCGCAGACAAAGGATCCATTTACTTCCTTTTTGGAAGAAAACACCTTCAACCCAGAGAAACTGACCTTTACGAAGAAGTACCATATTGATGATTCCGTTAAATGTTCGTATGAATAAAAATGGGATCAAGTATTTTGCCAACCGTATTTCCCATCTGGCATGCTTTGACGTCTTCAAATCATCTAAAGATTATCAAAATAAATACAGTAAGCAAAAGCGTTTTTGTTTTTGTTTTAATGTTTAACTGTATCCTCCAGTGGGAGCTTTATGAGAAGCTAATAACTAGCGCGCCCATGTAAACTCCTACACAAAACTTTAAATTTTGCCATTTCAGGATTTCAAGCCTAATTAACTCAATAATTGGTAATAAAAAAATGTGGAATTTTTTTTCTGGAGATGCATTAATGGTTCTGCTCGGACAGATGATTCCCCTATGTTTGACTTAACTTTTAAATGAGTCTGAAAAAATTTGCAATGTTTTCTTGCATAATTTTTCTGATTTTTATTCTCTAAAAAATGTTTTCGGCAATTTATAATTCGGAATTAACAAACAGCAAAAGCATATCTCCTTCCCTGATAGCTAAACTTAATTTCGGTGACTAGGAAAACACATCGATTTGCTTCCTCTGCCTCTGGTGGCTTATTACCTTAAATTGTGCATAGAGCACACCATCAAATTGGTACCGTCATAATTCGAGACTTTTTCTTCTTTGAAAATTTCGCTTACCTTTTTTGTAAAACAATTTCTGTGACAGTAGGCAGTTTAGCACCCCAGCAATTTCTTTTCCTTTTGCCATAGCGCTGATCAGTACGACCCCAGGAATTGAAGTACATACCATTACGACAAAGTGTTGAGTGAGCATAGGGGCTTTGGACATTACTCCACTCTCAGGGTTATCATCCAAAGTAAGTATTGTGTGTATATACTCAGGTGCCGCGAGACCAAAGATCGCAAGATTAATCAAAGCGACAATTGTTGTGCTATGATGGGATTTGCAAAATGTGAATTTTTGAGTGCCGTCGTCCCACAGAAATGGCAAACCTCCGATGTAGAATGAGATGTTGAAGAACATTCCAAGCCAGTGGAAGTGATTCCCATTTTTTAAAAATTGTATTTTGGTTTTCCAGTTGAATAGTTTTTTCAAGCGAAACCCAATACTTGGGGACATTTCCCCCCGCCCCACCCCTCACTAATTGTTCGCCAAAAAATTATTACCTTTAACTTTTTATTAATTTTAAAAAAATCAGCAACGTACTAAAATAAATCTACTAAAAAAATTGATATAGGAACACGGCGTACAGTCCGGTAACCTAACTGAAACCAAACTGATGACTCTTAAAATCTTGACATTGACTCGCCATTCGCTTAGCAACATCAGTAGCACAAATATTTTAAACTAGATATATGAGTATATAATACCTTGTTCTCATCCATTGTCCCCTGTATGTAAATTATTTGAATGTAGTGAGACATGTTCTTTATATATTATGGTTTAGAAAAGTATACAAGACAAAGTTTAAAGTTATATGGTGTAGTTAATTTTTAATTATGAGTGTGACTTACATTGCTATAAAACTGAATATCAAAATAGCTTTGTCGCTTTAAGGGTGGGTGGAAGGCAATTCGGGGAAAAATTGCAGGTCACCGGAGCAAGTGGAATAAAAATGGTAGACATG
>JAQFYC010006555.1:0-11977 GCA_034694165.1 Tomocerus mixtus
CTCTTCTTCCTTGCTTCACGCGAGTTTATAAATAAAGTTGCTTTTTATGGCTTCGTTTTCACTATATTGGTTTTTAGTATATCAATTAACTATATTCGAGGCTATACTAAATATTACTCGATATGCAATGTGTTCTCCTTGGCTTTGCTTTGCTGTCAATCGCAGAAAGAAAAAAAGCATTTATAAATGTCTTTTCAAAGTTGGCGATAATGGAATTGAGTATACAGATGCTAACAGTGGTGGCCAGTGTTTTGGAACGCTATCTTTTAATAAATCATTCACAGGCTTATATTTTTTTTAAATTTCTCCAATAATGCTGAATGTACACTATAAGCAAGAATTGTGGAATTTTCATCACCACGATTATTTATATAATTACATAGTAATTAGGAAAAACGTAAATAAAAATAGCTAAGTAAAAGGGAATTTCCTAATATACTGTAATGCGGACCAAAATCGTTCAATTTTTTGTCACTAATAGGACTTTTATTATTTAAAATTGATCACGCATCTTAAAACTTAAATTATTATGCAGCAATTGCATTTGCTATCTGCATATCTTATCTTTTCTTCCAATCATTATTACATTTGTTAAGAAAATATTTAGTTTGTGTATGATACACGCTACACATCGAGTCCTACAATTGAAAATTATTGAGTTTCTCTACCAATGTTCCAAAATGTGGTCGATTGTCCTCTTCAATATTCCAGCATTGTAATATTATGTCATCATAGCTTTATAATCACAAAACATGTTAATTACCAATGTTGAATTGTTTAAAATATAATTTATACGATAATTAAAATTCTGCATACAATTTCTGCGCACAATAACTGGGTAGCTTTAATCGAAATCCCGCGTTTATATCCAGGAGGAATCCAAAATCCCAGAGCAGGCCTTCGTAGGGTAATTGGCCACAACTGAATATTTCCCACAATGTCACTCCGTAGGCCCAGACGTCTGACCTCTCTGAAAATTTTAAGTCTGTGAGACTTTCCGGTGCCATCCACCGCCACGGAAGCTCAGTCTGCACATGTTTGTCAGTAATGAATTAAAAAATACGATATTAGTGAATCCTTGAAAAAAAATTTTGAATTGTCATTAAAAATATATTAAAATGACCTGCTGAGATTTCTTGTGATATTGCTTATACGTATACAAATGGTGAGACAGGCCAAAATCGGAAATTTTTATACACTTCTTAGCAGTCAGAAGAATATTCCTTGCAGCCAAATCTCCATGAACTATCTTTAATGTAGGGAACATAGATGTATTTTTACGTTTATGAATTTATTTAGTACAAATTTAAAAAAGTAATGGATCTATAAACATATTATATAATATATATATGTATATATAATTGATGCTGGATTGTACTTACCTTTTGTGATGCTAAATATTCCATGGCGTATGCCGTCTCAATAGAAAATCGGTATAAATCATCAGTACTGAGAATACTATCCTTCTCCGAATCTTCCAGCATTTCAACTTTAACATTTTCGTAAAGTCTACAGGTAGGATACAATTATTATTTTTTAAAGTTATTTTGAACTTATGTTGGGAATACATTTATATATTTGTTATACGTTTGAAATTATTTTTATATTTTGTATTGCAATATTTATTATTAAAATAATTTTAAATCACCGCTCCGTTTTTTCAAATGAAGTAAATGATTTTTGGAAAGCATTACTGTGACCCTTTAAATAATTTTCCAGATTTCCATGTTCACACAATTGGGAAACAATTAGTAGTTCTCCTAAAAGTCATTCACAATCTTTACAATTACCTATTTTTGCTAGATCAGGTTCTCACTATTTTGAAATTTTATACTTCATATGCGGTGCAAGTTTTACCACATATTTTTATACCTAAATGGATATTTTTGGTGTAAGCCTTAATAGTTAATTTATATTGACCCTGACTTTCTGGAAAGACCGCCCTGAGACATTCCTCCCTGTAAGATTTCTAGGTTCGGGAAATAATTTCATTCGCAGCCAGTCCACCATAATTCCGTTTAGGTTTTCAGTGTATTATTTAGCAGAGCAAAATGAACTTGGCTATATACATATATACATATATACATTAAATAAAGTAATAAAGTAGACGCTTAAAAGTTAAGTTACTCAAGTATTGTCATTAAACACTTATAATTAATTGAGAAGATTAATTCCAAAAGGATACGTCGGTTTACTTTAATATTTTCATATTCTTTAAATCAATAGGCGCTTCAAATGCATGTTTCTTGTGACCGGCTTTAGCAGTTTTGAATTTTTTCAATACGTCTGGCGGTAGTTTAAATGTGTGCAGATTAGGAAGAATCTTCTTGCGGAAATGTTCTTTCAAGCTCTGATCTGTGTGTCCTGGCACAATCTGAAAGATTTGTAATGCAACTTACGATTAAAATATGTAAGAGTTAATATTTAACTGCGTTTTTATTTTTCATAAGTAAGTAACGCTAAGAAATATTTGTATTCGGTGAGGAATATTAAAGTAAAATGATTTACCTGCAACTTTTCCAAATAAGTCCACATTTTCATCCCACCAGTAAACATATAAAAGTCATATGTGATGATGTACTTCAGAATTTCTTTCCGTTCATGTTCGTTATAATCTCGTCTAGTTCTAAGACATATACATAGCATATATATTTACAACGACAATTATAATTATACTTAGTTCCAATATAACTTCACTGTAAAGCTACACAAAGACAATTACACATAATTATAATAACATACCGTTTTCGCTTCGAGTCTTTGCTTGCGAACGAGAAGTTATCATCCTCAGAAAGTGATGACATTGGACTCACGGGCGTTGCCGGGCGCCCTGGAGGAGAATTTTGTACGCGTGTGACCTTCGTTCCTGGTTGAGACGATTCTACTACTGCCCTAACCCAAGTGGACGTTCTGGACGTAGATGGCAACTGGGGTGGTGGTCCCCGCTCATTCTCAGAAGATTCTCGTACTGTTGTGGGCAACCTGTCTGCACCGCGTTTCGGGGAACTACTCATTCTGGACGTTACTAATGGTGTAGATGTCATTAATGGTCCCGCTGATCTTTCAGCCAATTTACGGGCGAGACTTCCCTTTCTTGGACCATTTCCAGTATCAACATGAGAAGCCCCCACTGGTTTTACTTTTGCTTTTTCTGGAGATTTGTGCACTGGATTTGGTTCACTCGCATTGGTGCGTTTCATTCTGATCATTCTGGGGCTAAGCTTTGCAATATCCGACCACTTCTTTCTTCTGAGTAGTATATCATTCGCATTCGCGTTTGGACAAAATATCGAATTTCCAATCCTATACGTTTAAAGAAATATTTTAATAAAAATTGACTGAGATTTTTCAATTTTTTCAATGGCAATCTCTATGTAATTGTAATTCTGTAAATTATGTAAATACTGAACATGGCAGCACCAGAGCAAAAATAAAACTTTTTAATGTGTAATACATTTTGATCTTACCTGTATTCATTTAGATTTTGTAATTTATTTGCTTTCACTGAATCCTCTATGAATTTAGCGTCAAAGTAATCAAAGTTTTGCAGCTTAGCCGATGTTGATGTTGATGTTACGTCTGCGTTTTTGCTGCTGAGGACTATAGTGTATGGGTCTTCGGAAGGGTCGCCAATAATAAATCCTCCCCTTTTCTACAACATAAATGGTAATGGTAAACATGAAACACCATCGTGTAAGTTAAATTAAGTGGTATTTTTTAAAGAAAAATTATAATCGTTAGCTAACCAAGATTGACATCTTGAAGGTCTTATTTGGTCGGGTTTTAGGGTCGAAATAGAATATCATGGATTCCTCATGATCAGCGAAATGACATAAAAATATCGACGATCTCCAATGGAACACAGGATCATTGCTAATCGTAGCCATCGTAATTTATCGGTTAATAACAGGTTCTCTCTCGTTAACTGCCCAATTGCCCACTGTTGTGTTGCTAAAATTATGACAACTGTCTTCAACTGAATAGTGAGTCTTAACTGCCTGTTTATTTCATCCGTCTGCTCTTGTTTTTCACACACAGCCTAAAACCTGAAAGAACAATATTAAATTTTTATATAATTATTATGAAATAATAATAATGAATAAACAAATCCTTGCGATGTCCGATTTTTACTCCCGAAGGAGGAAGGAACTGACAACTGACAAACAAATAGTAAAAGTCCTACGACATACGAGGATCGTGCAAAGTTGAAAGTTCAAAATCACAAACAACCATTTATTTATCTAATTACCAGCACAGTTAAAACTCTTATTAATTTATTTTATTGTACTAAGGAGGGATTTCTAATTTACGTACAGTCAACAGTAAATAGTTAACTACACCATTGTAATCTAATGTATTGATTAAAATGCAAAATTCAAAAATTATAAAGTCTCCTCGTTTCTTACAGTTAGAGTTTTCCATCAGCTGTTTTAGTACAGCGTTGATTGTTGGTTAGTAGAATTGTGAATGTTGGGATTCTGGGTCACTGACGACTCGATCGTCGTCACTACTCACAATTATGGAATTCTTCTGGATATCTGGATTAGATTAAGTATGAAGTAGCGGGATATTTTATGTCAGCCCAGTCAGTTTATTAGCTGTCGGCAATGGACTGTTTATTAAGGAATCTACTGACGTACTGACTGACTACACTGAGTGAGGGATTCTACCTTGGTTCAGTTTTCCCTCAAAAACAAAAAATCCAAGGTGCATGTCGTGTCTCACTTAACAAGGTAGGGAGATTGAAGAGATTTCCAAAAGTTCAAAATCTCAATTCTTTTCTTTGTAAATATAATTAAATATTATCTCAACATTTTTTGTACAACTTTAATAAACATACGTACAACGTAAAACTAAATCTGTCCGAATGCACACAGAATTTCCTGATTTCAGAGTTATTATAGGCAGGGCCAGCATACCAGTAGCCAAAAATGAGGGATTGGCATATTTGGTGCTAATCTTTTCTGTTATCCTACCATGTAACACAGAGACCAATTTTGAACTTTTTATTCCTCTGCTGTCTCGACCCCCAAAATTTTGAAATGCGATTTTAATTGAAGAAGAAACTTAACTTTATAAGAAAATACTAAATTAGCAGTGGAAATTTTATAATCACTGGTAGTTTTAATTTAAATACAATTGGAACACTTCTTATTCTTTATCCATGGTCTCACTTTTATTCTAAGCACCAAAATGAAACCGCAAAACGAATAATTCGAATATTTGTGGATTGGAAGTTTCCCGTTGCGAATTGGAGCGAGGATGAGTCCTTACTTTCAGCCTGTCTATAGAATACAAATATATTATTGCTGATACTACTTTATTAATTCATAATTATATTTTTAATTCATGCTAAATGTAGTTTAACTGTAAACAGTATTTTGTTCCCTTTCATTGATTCTCATTGATCATTAGCTAAGGATAGTTAAAGTAACATTTGTCAGGCAGTAAGTTAATTTTATTTTACAAAAACTGCAGCAAAATAGGCTAAAGGCTGGCTAGAGCTGATCTTGTATAATTGGATATTCAAATGAGGATGAGACATCACTTTATGTCAGCAAACTTTCCTGCTGTCTGTCTGTTCACGGATGGTGTGATTTAATTAGATTTACCTTTCGAACCGTTCAACGTTTTTCAATTTTGTTTTTAAAAGTTAATAGGGGAGGTTATAAAGAGTTACGGAATAGCCTTTGAGCCGAATCGGCCACATGCCCATGGAGTATTTATTTTTAAATGTATAATATATGGGAAGTGGGATACCGTTGAGTAACCGTTGTAAAGCTGGTGACGTAAAAAAAACCAAGTATGAATCTCATTTTACCACAAACAATAGGAAAATATGAAATGCGAGAATCAGTACTAAATGGTCTTAAATATACCAGGTAAAATAAAATTGTATTCGATTGTGAAATGGTAATAAAATGCAGAAAAATTCACACCAAAATGACCGATATTCCTTAAGTTTCCTCACAATTAAGATGAATCACCATTATACTGCATTATTAGGAATCATATCATTTACAGCGACTTTCTGACGATCAACTAACGAACATACATAATCTGGAACAGGAATGCTTCTTAAAAACGAAACAGGCGAATTCTTCAATTTAAGGCACTGAAAGTTCAACGAATCAAGGTAGCATAGCGTTTTAAAGCGACGGCAAACATATATACATGCATTTTGAACCACTTGAGGATGTACCGAAAATATTTCTGAAACTGCTTTTATATTTTATAAATTCACAGTAAATGTGGTAATAAAAGACGGTATTTAATATGCGGGGGTATGTAATTTTTATTTTTTCCACTAAAATGCATGGGAGGCAACGTGAGACGCATATTATAACACATTTACGCTACATGTTATAATACTATATGCTGGAATATTAGTAAAATGTAACAAATCATACGTGATGATTTTAATTGGCTGATGAAAACGAAATCCTTATTTTTTTATTATATTATTATCTAGACATTTCTAGGCAAGGCGGCATCGGTCCCAACCAAATCGCATAATAGGTTCGGGAGCCTCCTGAAGGTCTGATTTAGGCCCAAGTTTTGACACACTTTTGCGCATAAATCGTGAACAAGGCAGCTTACATGTTTCAAAAAAATATGAGGCGAGAGTTTTTTTAATGTAGAACAAGATAGGCACCAACATTGTCCAATTTCCCCCACTTCGGGAACCGCTATTTTCCCCATTTAACATGGGGAAAAGACGACCCTCCGATTTAAAGTCCGGATTTGATAATATTATTGTATCCTGGACATTTCTGAACAAGGCAGAATAGGGTCTCAAGTCTCAACCAAATCGCCAAATAGGGTTAGGAGCTACCCTGTTGAAGGTCCCAATTATTTTGCTTTTTGCTGTATTCACAAATTCTGACCAAGTTCCCTAAAAAGTAATTAATTTACTATTATTTACGCCAGGCTTCTAAAAAGATTTAAAAGTATCTACAATTATATCAACTTGCAATATTCGACTAATTTAATAATTGCGAGTAATAAGCAAGACAACATTTACTTCACTTTCTCCAAATAGTAGATCACTGAAAATAATAATAAATGAAATTTGTAAAAGGATTTATGGACGTCACCTCAAAATAATAACAAATAATTTCACTTTTTTCAAAATGTTGGAAAAGTGGTAAAAATTTCACAGGAATCCCAGAATAGTGAAATTATTCAACATTTTTGATTTTGATGATATTTGGTGGAAAAGTTACTATTGTAATGCCAATGAGGGGACAACTTACGGCTTTGCAAAATACAATTTTTTGTGGCCAGAAAAAATCGAGGAAGTTCAAAAACCGGGTTTTTTTTGTAGAATCGCTGCAGCGCGCGCGTGCTCGCACCTATAGAGCTGAAAATTTCCACTTAAATTTGTGCAACGATTAGCTACATGTTAGTTATTCTGGATTTTTTCAAGGACCTCGGGAAGTATGTTACCGAGTGGGTGACAAAGGTAGTGAGACACGGTGTAGATGCAAGGCTGTAGCTACGGCTGTAGGGTGAAACCCCCCTTGCTATGCAAAAATGACGATAAGAATAACCGTCAATGCCATAAAGTGGCTAATGATGAAGATACCGTCATAGATTTAAGATAAATGTTACAATATACAAAATAGTATCAATATCATAATATCAATAGCTAATTTATTATTTTTCACTAAATACTTAGTTATTGAATAATTTACATTACTTTCAATTATTTACATATATTATCAGTTATAGTAATGAAATAGATTGGTCGCTTTATAGAAAATACTACGCTGCACGACAAACGAATAATGTATCAAACAGAGCTTACTAAAATACTTTGCCAATTGACTGGACACAGAAATAATTACACACTAAATACACAATCATAAAACATTTTGGTTGTAATAAAGGTATCTGATATAACTAAGTATAACATATAATTAAATAAACGATAACTACTGAATAATGATCTGGATTAGAGAATTTTAAACTAAAATGGAACTTTTTTAATGTTTCCTGTTAGTCAGAGGTTGCTTCTTCAATCCTTCCAATAAATTAAATGCATTAATTGTGCTTGGATGTTGTGGACCGAATATTTTCATTCGCTTCTCGTAGACTTCTTCTGCTAATTGCAGAGCTTCTTCCACTCTGCCAAGAGATTTGTAGATGGAGGCGATTGTATGTTTAGTAATTAATGTGTGTGGATGATTCAACTCCAACACTTTCTCCTCCCCATTCGAAACTTGTTGGAACATTTTCAAAGCTTCCTCGAACTTATTTTCTTTGAATAGAAGACAGGCCATGTTGTGTTTTGTGGATAAAGTAAGTCGATCATTCTTTCCCAATCGACGCTCTTTAACTTCCAGTACTTCTTTATACATTTCTATCGCCTCTTTGTTCCTTCCTTGACCATCAAGTGCAAGTGCCAAATCGTGTTTTATAGAAAGTGTTGAAGAGTCCTCTTTCCCATTTACTTTTTCGCTTTTCTCCAGCGCATCTTCGTACCATTTAATTGCTTTCTCATGATCATCTAATCTGTTATAAACACCACCTATTTCTCTTGCTGTGTGTAAACATTCGACTTCCTCATCCCCAAAGAACTCCTTTTGTTTTCCGTAAACTTCTAGGAGCAATGAAAGCGAGTCCTTGTACTCTCCTAACTCTCGTAAAGAAGCTCCTTTCCAGTAACTCATTTTCAATGTAGATCGATTCTCCTCTCCCAAAATAGATTCCAGTTCTTTAACAGCCCGACAACTGAAATCCAAGGAGTCTTGGTATCTTCCAGAAGAATGTAATTTAGAGTTAATCCAAAATGAATAGTCGGGATACTTTTTAATCAGTTCTGGATTCTTAACAGCAAAGTCCCAAACCATTTGAACGTGAATCAATTGATCTAAAGAGACATCTTCGTCAAACAGCATCTTCTCCATGCATTGTACCATCTTGTCCAGTGTTAAAACGATCTCTCCCCTTTGCTGTAATTCAATTCTTGTTATTTCTTGCAGCAATCGGTGAATTGAGACCCTGTCTTCGGATATTTTAATCATTGAATGGTTTCTCAACAATTCCAACGACTTCTTGTTCGTATATTCCTCTTCACCTTCCGTTTTGGAAGAATCATTTTCTTCAATTTTTCGGAACAAGTTGATTAGAAACTCTATTTCAATGTTGTCAGGTGACATAAATGAAATAATATTCATTAATTGGATTGCTTCGTTCCCATTTTCCGGTGTTTCCTTTATTTTTTTGAAGGTTATTCTCCAAGTCAAGAAAGTGGTCATTGAATGACTTTCTAATGCTTCGAATTGGGGCAATTTGTGGTCCAATAGATTCTTCGCCTCTTTTTCCAGTTTTCCTAAATACTTTTGTATTTCCTTTGCTAATGTTGATGCATCGGGTGAATTTGGAAGATTTTCATTGATATAAGCCACTGCTTGTTGCATAGCAAGAGGGTAGCATTGCAGTCTTCCACAAAGTAGTCTAACAGTTTCTAAATAACTTTGGTGCTGAAGATGTTCCTTTCCATTGAATGATTTTGTGAAGAATTCCACTGCAGACTCTTCCTCCAGCACATCCAACTCCAAATGAATACATTTATTTCCAAAGAACTTTTTTGCGGGTCCGAACCTGGATGTCGTTATTACAAATGGCTTAATGATTTTTGGAGAATCCTTCGAGGCTAAACCGGACAAGGTAAGCAAAATGGAGTTTTCATAAGATTCCAGATTATCAAAAATAATTAGCGAACCTTTCTTGGAAATTCTTCTGTAGATCTCCTCCAGAAGAATTTCCTGATGTTTCTCTGTTCCGAATTCATTATTTAGCGAGATATTGAGCTTGGTTCTCGCTAAATTTTGCAAGGATTGTTTCATAGATTGATCAGTTTCCGAATCAATCCAAATGCAATGACCTTTGTCATTTTCATAAAAATGCTTTGCATAATTTCTAGCAATTTCAGTTTTTCCTATCCCTCCTAATCCGGTTATGGCAACAACCATTATGGTTTTCTTGTCCAGACAAAATTTAAATTGCTTTTCGATTATTTTTATTTCATTTTCTCTTCCCAAATAAAAAGTTGTGGGTTCTCGAATGTTAAACCAAATTTTTTGGTTGTCTTCCTGTTTTCTAGAATAATGTTTAGCTTTAACTGGGCTTTCTAGACGCCCCTTTTTCAGTGTGGTTTCCAAATTTGTGGTTGGTGCGCCTACGGATGTTTCGGTATCGCCGTGTTCGTTGTTTTTGGAGAGATCCTCTATATCCTCTGTACAATTAAATCTTAAAATTAGTAATTAAATTACATAGTTGGTAAACATTTATAACTTCATAATTTCATATAGATATGAACTTAAAAAATTACCGGCACATTTAATACATCCGATTTTTCTCAATTTGGCTGGAAGAAATTTTATATTTGCATTGGCAGGATCACTGCATTTCCAAATTTCCAAAATCTTTGAGACTATCACTAAAAGGGGAGTGCGAGAGTTGTCCAGTTTTTCCAAGCCGTACATATTCGAAGCATTAAATCTCAAAACTTTGCAAAACAGCTTCCAATTATCACCAAAGAGTGTGCTGTTGGCAAGAATCTCGATTATTTCGAAGTCATCAATCTGCATTTCTGAATAAAAATGAATTATTAAGACATGACATGTTTATTCATCCTATTCGTCTTCTTTTGGGTTTTGGTAAATCACTCCCCTCACAGGGGTATGGACTATTACCATCTTGACCCAAGTGAGTGAATGGGTAAAGTTAGTGTAATTTACAGAATCCCTCTTCATTCCTTCAGACATTTCAATTACCATAATTACTTTCCTAATTATAATTCCATTATATTCTTGTTTTACATGGTAGCAATAATATTTTTAACATTTAATTACCTTCAATTCTGGTAGAGTGAGCCATTTTGTGTTTTCACTTTCCACCAAAATAATATAAAATATATCCAGCACAGAATTCACTATTGGTTTGCTGTAAAATTTCCAAACGTAACTCAAGTTTAGGAATACGATTACAATTTGAAAAATATTCGATACTAATTACAATAGAAACAGTGCAGTTGTTTCATTTGCTCGCCACGTACCACATTCCACGCAGGACCGTAACTTACGGGAAATAGGCAGGATGCTCTACGGATGACCACAGCCTAAATAAATTGAATGACCATTATTGTCACTTGAATAAAGCTAAACTAAACTAAACTAAACTAAACTGAAGCCTAATAATAATAAATGCCAACAAAGACAGCAGAAAACAATATCATGATTTAATTTGTCACATATTTTGTGGAGAGTCGCCGAATTATTTCACATGTATATTTATTCAATTATCCATAAATATTTTTTACAGGTGTGTCTGTTGCACTGTGCCCATATTTATCATTGTTTTAGCTACGGGCAGGGTTTGTTTTGCAACTTGATTCCATTAAACATATTATCTGTATATTGCGCACGTAAGCCATTGACGCAAATGATGGATGAAAAATACTGTTGTAATCTCACTGATAAGTTCTCTTATCTCCTTATAATTTGTATAATGATTAATTACTTTTGCAAACTATTTTGCAACTCTGCGTATAAACTTTTGAAGCAAATAACAAATATGCATATTCTCATATACCTAGTAACTTACCTATACTTAAACGACTATGTACCAGGATGTAGAAACAGCATAGTATTCCTTTTCATTTATCCGTAAGAAAGAGTTTTGACCACGCCCACTTATTTTTTAAATACGATATGACAAGTGGGATATCGTTGTAAAACTGTTGACGTAAGAAATTCAAATATGAGTCCCAATTTACCCGATACATGGGGCAATGTGAGCTTGTGTGGAAATTTAGTAATAAATATCTCTAATATATGCCATATGAATACTTCCCAGCAAAAAGGGTGAAACAGCCGTTCATTGATTTAGAGATTTAAAATATCATAATATCTATAGAAACAAATAAGTAAATTGTTTATGAGGGGCAGTTCAAAAATGTTTTCTCATT
>JAQFYC010006556.1:0-11975 GCA_034694165.1 Tomocerus mixtus
TGGTAAATTCAATATTTATTTAAAATTTGTCGTATTAATGTTTTGACCCAAAAACTGAAATTTTAGAAACATTACCGGTAATGCCTTATTACCGATTTTACCGGTAACATATAAGTGTATACCAGGCTGCACATTTTATACAACATTTTTGCATAAAAATAATATGAATGGACGCTAATACTGAATTATTGAGTATGGGTAAGATTACATTAAAAATAATTTTAATTCGTCTAATATTATATTTTAATTGTGATTGAAATGATGTAGTGGCTCTTCATTTTTTCATTGCATTATTACTCTGTTCCTCAACCAAGGAAGAAAAACCAGAATAGTTTTAGCGCGACTGCCAATTAATTTCAAAACCACATTATATTGTGGCTGAATTTCAGAATGCAGAACTAATTTGACAAATAAAATCTGCTTGACGTTTGAGAGTTTTAAGTAAATTGCTATTTTTAATTGTAATTTATTGGCCTTCTACTAAAAGTGTAAAGAGTCTTTTTCTATTGCTATTTATTTAAAATCGAATTACTTATAATCAAAAATGTATTTCAATACAAACTGCAGTGGAGATGGAAAGAGCTTTAATATTGGCTCGTGTTCAATTTGTTTTAATGACGTTGACCTGGCTGCTGACAATCAACCCCACAATTCTCACAAATTGTTCGAAACTTGTTCAAAATACTTACATTCAGCAATTACTACAGCAACAGAACTGACCTTGAGAAACACTGACGCTGAAGTCTCAAATTTTTGCAGTCACTGTTTAGAGTCAGCTGATCAGCTGGCTGATCTCACCGATAAATTGGAAGTTTTTCAGAAGAATGTTTCCGAGTATATTTTATTATTTTCCTTGGAAGTATTTCAACGCCGTGCAAACCCATACAAAAACAATGCAAATATCGATTCGTATGACAAGAAATTGGTGTTGTGCAATCTCTCAGGTCTTCAAGATCACAAGGCCGCTGAAAATGACATTTCTTTTCAACCCCCTCCAATTTCAGTGGAAACTGAGTCTTCAAATGTGGAAGAAACTGCACGGAATCCTTTAATTACTTCCGAGGAACAAACTACTGATAATAGTATTTTCAATTCAGTAACATTTGAAAGGATAATCAAAACTGAAAGCTTAGAAAATGAGATTCCAAGAGAGGGACATGAGGACAAACAGGGATTTGGAGAAAAAGGAGTGATAATCTTGGCAGGAAATGCAGCAAAACTTCAATCCTTAACAACAAATTCGCCCTCGTCATCGAAGAAATTCGTTTTGGGCAAACTTAATCCGTTTGTAAAATTAGAACGTAAGTGAAGTCATAATTGCACATACCGTTGATTAGCAATCATATTTATAATTTTGCTATTGCTGTGAATGTATGTCTTGTATTATTCGTTGCTTTACTTATTTCGAAATGCTGGTCTAGCTTTCGACAACTTGCTGCTCTCAACCTTAAGATACAAATACTTAAGACAGGATAGCTTAGCTGGGTCACTATTTTTATTTTTGAATAATACACTTTGTTCACCATTCAACTATGATTACTACTATCTATGTGCTTTATACAAATACTAATACTTTGTAATTACTTGTTCTAAAACTGAGGCCCACTTATTGTCAATTTTAAACAGGACTGACGTATCCATGCCTAAAAGATGTGACCGTCAAAATCCCGGCGGAGCAAAGAAATAACAAGGTGCTAATTACAAACAGTGCTTTCAATATTGTGATCGAGCAAAGGTAAATTGCCGATGATACTTTCAAAATGAAGTATTAGTTTACTCTTCCTTTTGTATTTAAAAAAATGCATACTGACTATATTTCGAACATATTTCAGGGTCAGGGATATGCCAACTTTATGTAGTGGAATTTCCATTCATTCGGATAAATCTTCTCTAGCAAAATACAAAAGTGCGTTCAGAAGCATATATCGTAAAAAAACGAATATAGAGATAGATCCAGATTTCGTTATCAACAAAAACAACAGTTACAGGCCTGTTATGAGGAAACGTCGCAATTATTCTGTAAATCCTAACTGCAAAACTGCCACTGGTTTTGAGTGCTCAGTTTGCCACAAGCAATTTTCGACTAAAGGCAATCTCGATTCCCATTATAGGCTCCATACGGGGGAGAAGCCTTTCAACTGCCCACGATGCAACAGAGCATTTCGTCATTATAGCAATATGTATGTCCACAGAAAACGTTGCGGAAGTGACACCTTAAGGAAACACAATCGCCCATCAACGACAACAGTTGACCCAATAACATTTGAATCCATGACTGACACCGCGGCTACAGAAGGCAGAAAAAATGTGTTTGCATGCTCAGTTTGCCACAAGGAATTTTCAACTAAACACAGTTTGGTTACTCATTTTAGGATCCATACGGGGGAAAAGCCTTTCAACTGTCTTCGGTGTAACAAAGCATTTCGACAGTTGGGCCATTTGATACGTCACAAAAAACGTTGTGGAAGTGACACCTTAAGGAATTGTAATGTGTCATCGGGCTCAGTGGACCCAATAATTTTGGAACCCATGGTTAACCCAAAGACTACAGATGAGGTTAAAAGTGCTAAGAAAATATTCGGATGCTCAGCTTGTTCCAAATTGTTTTCGTCAAAGCAGTACTTAATTTCCCATTTTCGTATTCACACAGGGGAGAAACCATTTAAGTGCTCCGTTTGCCAAAAAGTTTTCAGATACCACAGTAATTATTATACACATATGAAATCACACCCAAAAATCTCAAAAGTCAAACATTTTGTCCCCAAAATTCCTACATGCTTAGAAACGCAAAGGGAACCTACCACTACAGGTCCCCCGTTTCAATGTTCAGTGTGCAGCAAGATGTTTAGCCTCAAAGGGAATTTAAATGTCCACTTCAGAATGCACACGGGAGAGAAACCGTATAAATGCGCTTCATGCCATAAGTCGTTTACTTATAAGGGTAGTTTGGGTGCACATTCCTGCAAACTTGAAGAAAACATCAATGAGCTAGATGAAGTGGAAATAGAATATCTCACTGAAGATGTTGAAGCAGACCCCTTATGTGTATAAAGGGTTTTCCCTCTAATGATTTTATCTGTAATGAATTGAAAGTTGAAAGATATTTTTATCAAGAGTGCAACGAATTTAATTGCATGTATTCTTAAAAGCCTGATTAATTAAAATGTAGTTCCGATTACGACTTTTTGTAACTCTATGTTGTTGGTTTAGTGTTTTATTATGCTTTTCATAATATAATTAGAAAACTAGAATAATGTAACAAGTAATGTAATCTACCTTACTTAGTAAATAGGTGGCATGCAAAAATAATTCATTATCCTTACTTCCTACTATTTGTGTAAATAGTTAAGTTGCGTCCGTTCCTTGGCTAATCTTGTGTTTAGTGTACCAGCTGAAGAAGATAAAGATTCATGGAAAAGAAAGTTGTATTTGTGTGAGCAGTTTATGTAGTCTCATCTCAATTTCTATTGCTATCGACGGAGAGTAGGGACAGCATATAATATTAAATGGCAGGTGCATCTAATATAGTTAAATTGGTACCATACGTAAATGTACTTTGTGTATCGACAGTGGAGCTCCCAATAAGGTTGGCTTGGTATGGGCATTGTGAGACTAGGGAAATTAATGTAAACTTATAGGGTCCCAATTCAGTCCGCAATTATGATTGGATTTTTTTTAAATGCCTACAAAAATAGTTCGTAGCATTAGTATCTTGGACTATGGACTTAAACTGGCCAAAATTGATTGCTTTAACTTATTGAGTTGCCGGTAGCTTCATTACATAAACGTTTAAGACTGTCGGCAACTCACTAAGAATTCAAAACAATAAATGTTGGCCCGCATAAGTCCTAGATAATGCTATGAACCATTTTTTGAAAAAAATAGTTTCGTAATTGCGGGCTGAATTAGGACCCGAAGTTTACATTAATTTTCCTTGTCTTACAATGCCCATGGCAAGCTAACCTTAAATAGCATGCAGGGTAGCGTTACATATTTACATATAGGTGCATTTAATGAATATATCAATAGGTGTATTCAATTCAGAACACAGCTAGGTAGCTTTAAAATAATCTCTCACAAAATGTGGATTTCTAAAAACAAAATGCAATATAATTTGAGCTGTTAAAAATAGATGGTCATTGTCCTATTTTCTGTTTGGTTTTTCTTCCTATAATGCTTTCGAAGAATTGATTTTTAATGTCGCATATTATTATTTCTAAATATAACCCTAGAATGACTTCAGGAAGTTCAATTAACTTAATACTACTACAAGAATTATTTGGAAATAAGTAAATGCGTAATCTGTGAAGTTATTTCTCATTGCACTGATTAATAAACTGGATACTAACCACTATAAATGACCAGCGAAGGTACTATTATGTAAATCTTACATCGCCCCACATAATACAATCCGCTTTTAGTCAAATATCACAGTGCCCCACATAATACAGTCCGTTTTTGGCCAAATCTCACTTTGGCCCAACAACTTAGGGTATTGTGAGAAAGTAAAATTTATCCTTGCATTGTAATCCGTTAACACAATTCAAAAATGTTGTACCGTTTAAAAGTTACAAGGTATCGGAACAATATAGATGTACCCCCTGTACCCCTTGGGGCGGTCGGTTTTGGTCCATTTTCATTCCGGTTAGTCCTGTTGTATCAATGAACATGTATGCCAAGTTTGGTTGAAAATCCGTTGTATACTTCAAAAGTTATTTTCTATACGGACGGACGGACATTACGGAAGTATATTATCCAGCTTCGCTGGTAATAAAAAAAGAATTTTCATCCAAAAGTTAACTTTCAGTTAAGAAAGAACATTTCTACACTGTAGTTCCGAATCCGATTTTGTGAAATTAAGTATAGTTAATATTAAGAAGCTTTCAGAAGTTCATAATCTACTACAAATATAGTTTAACGAGTTAAAATCATAGTATTCTCCATTCTCCATTACTTTTAAAACGACCAGGTTGCACATTTTATACAACATTACTGAAATAATATGAATGAACGCTAACGCTGAATTGTTGAGTTTATATGGGTTAGTTTAAAGTTTTCATTAAAAATAATTTTAATTCGTCTACCTATATTATTATATTTTAATTGTGATTGATACGATATAATATAGTATTATAGCGACTCTTCATATTTTCAGTGCACCACTAATACTCCACCAAGGAATAAAAGCCAGAATGGTTTTAGCGCGACTCAATTAATTTCAAATCCACACATAATATGTGGCTGAGTTGCAGAACTAAAACTTGACAAATAAAATCTGCTTGACATTTGAGACATGAGAGAGTTTTAAGTAAATTACTATTTTTTAATTTTAATTTATTTGCCATCTACTAATAGTGTAAAGAGTCATTTTCTATTGTTATTTATTTAAAATCGAATTACTTATAATCAAAAATGTATTTGAATTCAAACTATATCGAGAGCAAGACTGATAAAAACTTTAACATTGGCTCGTGTTCCATTTGTTTTAATGACGTTGAAATGACTGACAAGCAATCCTACAATACTCACAAATTGTTCGAAACTTGTTCTAAATACTTACATTCAGCAATTACTACACAAGTGACTCTGAGAAACGCGGACGCTGAAGTCTTTTGCAGCCACTGTTTAGAGTCAGCTGATCAGCTGGCAGATCTCACCGATAAATTGGAAATCTTTCAGAAGAATGTTTCCGAGTATATTTTATTATTTTCCTTGGAAGTATTTCAACGCCGTGCAAACCCATACAAAAACAATGCAAATATCGATTCATATGACAAGAAATTGGTGCTGTGCAATCTCTCAGGTCTTCAAGATCACAAGGCCGCAGAAAATGATATTTCTTTTCATCCCCATCCAATTTCAATAGAAACAGAGTCTTCAAATGTGGAAGAAACTGCATGGGATCCTTTAATTACTTCCGATGAACCAACTACTGATAATAATATTTTGAATTCAGTAACATTTGAAAGGATAATCAAAACTGAAAGTTTTGAAAATGAGATTTCAAGAGAAGACAAGCATGGATCTGGAGAAATAGGAGTGACAATCGTGGTAGGCAATGCAGTTTCCTTAACAGCAAATTTGCCCTCATCATCAAAGAAATTCGTTTTGGGCAAACCTAATCCATTTGTGAAATTAGAACGTAAGTGAAAAGTCAGAATTGCAAATACCGTTAATATATATCTTTGTCTACTGTTGACTGTTGTGAATGTATATCTTTTAATAATATTTATTATTTATTTTTCTTTGTTTTAATTCTTCCGAAATGGTGGTCTAGCTATCGACAACTTGTCAAACTTATGATGCAAATACTTAAGAAATAGGATAGCTGGGCCACTTTTTTGAATAGCAAAAGTATTTGTTCACCGTTCAACTAAATATGATTACTAATATCTAATATGTATTTGATACAAATACTAATACTTTGTGTAATTACTTGTTCTAAAATTGAGGCCCACTTATTGTCAATTTTAAACAGGACTGACGTATCCATGCCTAAAAGATGTGACTGTCAAAATCCCGGCGGAGCAAAGAAATGACAAGGTGCTAATTACAAATAGTCCTTTCAATATTGGGAGCGAGCAAAGGTAAATTGCCAATGATACTTTCAAAATGAAGTTTATTCTTCCTTTTGTATTTAAAAAATTGCATACTGACTATATTTGTAACATATTTCAGCGATATGTCAACTTTAAATAGTGACATTCCCAATCATTTGGATAAATCTTCTCTAACAAAATACAAAAGTGCGTTCAAAAGCAGATATCGTCAAAAATCGAATATAGACATGGATCCAGATTTCTTAATAGAAAAAAACAACAGTTACCGGCCAGTTATGAGGAAACGTTGCAATTATTCTGTAAATCCTAACGTCTGCAAAACTGCCATTGGTTTTGAGTGCTCAGTTTGCCACAAGAAATTTTCGAATAAACACAGGTTGGATTCCCACTTTAGGCTGCATACTGGGGAGAAGCCTTTCAACTGCCCTCGATGTAACAAAGCTTTTCGTCATGGTGGCAATATGTATGTCCACAGAAAACGTTGTGGCAGTGACCCCTTGAAGAAATACTACAGTCGCCCATCAAAGACAACAGTTGATCCATTAAAATTTGAATCTATAGCTGCCACCTCGATTACGGCAGAAGGGAAAAAAGTATTTGTGTGCTCAGTTTGTAAAAAGGAATTTAATATTAAATGGAGTTTACTTAAGCATTTTATGATCCATACGGGAGAAAAGCCTTACAATTGCCTTCGGTGTAATAAAGCATTTCGCCAACCGAACCATGTACAAGCACATCGCTGCGGCAATGATACCAGAAGGAAATACAAGGGCTCATCAAAGACAGTTGTTCCAATATTGTTTGATTCCATGGCTGACACCGCAATTTCGATAAACGGAAAAAAAGTATTTGAATGCTCTGCTTGTTCAAAAGTGTTTTCGTCACAGCAACAACTAATTTCCCATTTTCGTATTCACACTGGGGAAAAACCTTTTAAATGCTCTGTGTGCCAAAAAGTTTTCAGACACAATAGTAATTATTATACACATATGAAATCACACACAAAACTGTCAAAGGTCAAACATTCTGTTCCCAAAATTTCTACAAGCTTAGAAACTCAAAGGAAGCCTACCACTATTAGTCCCCCGTTTCAATGTTCAGTGTGCAGCAAGATATTTAGTCTCAAATCGAATTTAAATGTCCACTTCAGAGTGCACACGGGAGAGAAACCATATAAATGCACGGCATGTCATAAGTCGTTTACTTATAAGTGTAGTTTGAATGCACATTCCTGCAAACCTGAAGAAAACATCAATGAGCTAGACGAAGTGGAAATAGAATATCTCACTGAAGATATTGAAGTAGACCCCTTATGTGTATAAAAATGAATTGAAAGATATTTCTATTAAGAGTGCAACGAATTAAAATCGCATATATTCCTAAAAGCCTGTTTATTTAAAATGGGGTTGTAATTGCGATTTTTTGTCACTCTAGCTTGTTAGTTTACTGTTTTATTACCCATTTCATAATATAATTAGTAAACCATAATAATGTAATAAGTACCTACATCGTGCAATCTATACCTATATACATAATAAATATGTGCCATGCTATAATAAATAATAATACATCTATATATATTTTATTCTTACTTCCTACTATTATAATTTATAATACGTGTATATAGTGCATGGTCATAATCATAATAATAATAGTTCAGTTACGTCCGTCCCTTGGCTAATCTTAATCATATTTACATGTTGGCGTTGAAGAATATTAAGAATGTTAAGATTCGTGGAAAAGAGAAAGTTGTATTTGTGTAGCAGTTTATTTAGTCGTAGTCTCATCTCAATTCCTTTTGTTATCAATGGAGAGTAAGGATAGCATATAATATTAAATGACAGGTGTATCTACAGTTAAATTGTAAGTATACTTAAATGTACTTTGTGTGCCGACAGTGGATGTATTTAGGTTGGCTTGCTACGGGTATTGTGAGCCTAGGATAATTAATGTAAACTTCGAGCCCGCAATTATGAATCGATTTTCTTCAAAATTTCTACAAAAATAGTTCTTAACATTGTCTATGGCTTATGCTGGGCAAAATTAATTGTTTTTAATTTCCTTAGTGAGTTGCCGACTGCTTCAGAGTATACATACAATTTTAAGGCTGTCGGCAACTCCCTAAGAAAATTCAAAACAATTAATTTTGCCCAGCATAAGTCATAGAAAATGCTATGATCTATTATTGTTGACATTTTGAAAAAAAATGATTCGTAATTTCGGGCTGAATTATGACCCTCAGTTTACATTAGTTTCCGTAGTCTCACAATGCCCATGCGAAGCGAACCTTAAGTAGCATGCCGAGTAGCGTTACATATAGATGCGTTTAATGAATATATCAATAGGATTATTCAAAACCCGTCTAGGTAGCTCAAAAATAATCTCTCACAAATTCTGGACATCTGAAAACAAAATTCAATACAATTTGAGCTGTTTAAAATAAATGGCCATGGCCAGATCGATAGTCCTGTATATTATTATTAGCTATAAGCCACATTTTTCTAAATATTTTCCTGGAATGACTGCATGAAGTTCAACTTGTGTTGCCATGTTGTTGCGCAGCAAATGACAAAAAAATAAGTGGTTGACCATCACTTTGGGAGAATACGGATTGCTGACGTGATGAGGTATAGCGTGGCTTCGAAAACGTAATTGTTTCCAAGTTCTCAGATCTGTAGCTTAAATGCTTAAATAAATGTAAGCACCTAGTACCTAACCTATATATCATAACCTACTTACTCGTATACTAACATTGAATCTATAGATACTAGGCCATTGGCCGTTCAGTGCATTTGTTTGTAATATTGGAATTGTGTAGAATTGGCATATATTATCAGTATATATATTACTAGATATTAGGGAATGAAAATTATACATAATAATCAGCAGTTAAGGAAAAAATAACGAAAATACAAACAGAACTAGGACATACAAGTATTTTTGCCTTTTTACATGGTATCTATATAATATAATATATCTAACATCCGAAGACAAGATAATAAAATAAATAGTAAACTTTTATGTGAATGTGGCACAGAAAGCAGAACCAACATCATAAACGGTTCGTAAGGATTCTATTGCTTGCATGACCTACAGATAAAGTATAGTACATACACGAATATAATTATTATTAACTTTAATAATATCATTTGTTGGTAAAATATTTATTACTGTTTGCATAGGTACTTTTAAGCTAGGATACGAGAGCACAACATTGGAAATCAATTCTTTATCTTCCATGTCGATTCTGTGTGGAAGCTAAAACTAAAGGCAAAAATTAAAGTGGCTACTTTTTGCTGTCTGCGACTAGACCACTTATTACATGTTGCTGGAAAGTATTAATGTTGCTACATGCCGTGAGATAGTGAGATTGAGATGTGACCTACCTCAGGAAGATCATGATCATGGTCAAGGTTTTCAAGCCAACATCGACGAGAGAACGTAGCAATTTAATTCACATCACAATATAATATAAAGCTGCATGTTATTACATATTTACAACAATGCACTTGTTTACCTGTACCTTTATCATTTTGTACTTAGGTGAAACTCATAATACGTACCTACAATTGTATATACATACGTAAATATATTCAATGAGTGCATATGTGGGGAATTTGTATCAAGATTGTAATAGTTATACAGATATTGGATATTTTTTGTAATGAATCCTGTTTTCATGTCTAGCATGCACTAACATTACGACATTATTTGACGTGTACCTTTGGAATAAGGAATAGACTAGCTTTTTAAAGTAATATATCTTGAATCTGGAGATCTGGTTAATGGAGTATGCTAATATATTGAATCTCCTACTTACACATATTATGTACTGAAGCATTAGATGCATGTTGAACAGATGAAATGAGATTTGCACTGACCATCACATCGTTTTGTACTTACGTAAAACATTAAGCAAGAAAATAAAGCGAAGCAAACAGCCTTCTCTGAATATTTAGCTGGAGAGGGAATCTCCTCAATTATTGTGGATGATAATTAAATAGGTAGGTTAGGTATATTGCAATGTACTTGTACTATCCATGATAATATTATATCTGTTGCGTAAGATAGATAAATGCTTCTCGAGCAACCAGTTTGGTGCAATAACACTTCTTTTGTTATGTAGGCAATCTGCTTGATATTCACAATTCACATGCTGAATATATATAGGTAACCTGTCCATTAATTTATCTACGTACTACGTACGTAGTCAACGTGCTTTTTATCCTAAAGAAGGTAATCACGCTAGTTTTTACTGACGTTTCTACAGAAGAATAAAAGTATAATGCTAGGGATACCTCATATTTAAAGTTAGTACCGTCCAGTGCAGACAGATTTTTGTTTTAACAATCTCTTAGCAATCTTTGCACTGCCATTACATTTAAAATTAGTATTTTACGTATATTTACGTAAGTTTTACAATCTTTGAGCAGACATAATCAAATAAATTCAATTGCTATAGTATAAATTTGGAAAAAATCGTCGATAAAGCCTAAATAAATATTTTTGGGTCCTGGATTTCAGTTTACTAGTTGCATTTTAGATAATCATGTCGCGGCTTACAGTGACTCAAGTACCGCAAGCTCCGAAGTCTCCGAAAATGTTTCGGAGTCAAAAGGAATTGCCAAAACCAGAGCAAGCTAAGATAAAAGGGAATGTTCCATCCTGGGTAAAAGGAGCGTTCATGCGAGTCGGTCCTGGAAAATTTGATTTCGACAAGGAATTTTCAGTGGAGCATTTTTTCGACGGGTATGCAATTGTCTCAAAGTTTACTGTTGATAATGGTGTTGTCACTCTGGAAAAGAAATTCTTGGAGTCTGATGCTTACAAAAAGGCGATGATTGCTCAGAAACCTGTTGTTGCAGAATACGGAACGAAATCATCGCCAGATCCAACCAAAAGTTTCTTCTCTAAAATGATTCCTTCTGTGGTACGTATACTATTTATATAATTTTATTTTTCCTGGAATTTCCTGGAGTAATTTTTGGAATATTTGTCTGATTTTTTCTGATTTAAATAAATAGATTCCAGAGCTTAGCGACAATGGAAATTTGGCTTTGTTCACACTGGGTAATGATGTTTTTGCGACAAGCGAAACGTGCTACTTCCGAGATATCGACGCGAAGACTTTGCTAAGCCAGGATAAATACGACACAAACAAATATTTTGGGATGAACAATGCAAGCGCCCATCCCTTAACTGACGAGGATGGAAATACCTGGAATATCGGGTCTTCAATCGCGACGGGATTTAAATTCAATGTTGTCAAGATCCCCGCAATGGCTAAAGGCCAAACTCCTAAAGATGCATTGAAGAAAGCCAAAGTAATTAGCAGCGTGTCCAGTTCCCATACTGGATATATGAGTTTCACCCACAGTTTCGGCATGACAAAGAAATACATTGTCCACATTGAGC